>JARLTB010000113.1:27592500-27715000 GCA_030141615.1 Unio pictorum | reverse complement strand
ACACACATACACACATACATACATATATATATATATATATATATATATATATATATATATATATATATATATATATATATACACACATATATACATACACACACATATATACACATATATACACACACATATATATATATACACATATATACACACACATACACATATACATACATATACACATATATACATATATATATATACATATATATTACATTAATGAAGGTCGTAAAGTGCTTTGGAATTGAGACCTTTTGGATATACTGTATTAAGACGGTGAATCCAGTAGGTTTCTTTTAGGTTTCTTTTTTAATATATATATATATATATATATATATATATATATATATATATATATATATATATATATATATATATATATATATATATATATATTTCCATGTCCATGTTATTTATTAAAGAATAAGAAAAGTAGGTTACAAATGTACAAACGTAAGCTATGACGTCATATTGTTTGTCATATTGTTTACTCAGAAACATGATATATTTAATGACGTAAGCAATCATAACAAATTCAGTTTTGAATTCAGTTTGATAAAGCATTAAAGCGAAACCGGTCACAACATTAATACGTGTTGGTGTTGTTTATTTTATATTTTATATATATATATAAATATATATATATATATATATATATATATATATATATATATATATATATATATATATATATATATATATATATATATATATATATATAGTGCAGACTCTAACGTAGTAGTAAGGTAAGTCATATTCGAAAACATGGTTACTACAAAGACAATCATGTGGAAGAAATTCAATAGAAAATGTTTTTAAAAATGAAAATATTTCCAAGATCATTTCCATTTAGGAGATATTTTAAAAAAATGTTCATGTCGTCAATGTCAGAAAAAGGTTTCCTAGTTGTGTCTAAAGTGAGTGTTCATGAAGGATCGAATACATTTTCTTTAGTGCTTAGGCGAATTTAATATTTACTTACATACAAAGAGATTTCCAAAATTAGCATTTTTTGCCGATGTAGTTTCAAACCAGGAAGTTCTATGGATGAACGCAGAAGGCGTAAAATGAGTCATACATAACCTTCAAGTATGGTCGTACATTCGCGTGGTGGTTTAACAGTTTTTAACAATTTACATATTAACAGGGCCCTTATATCGCATTATGTTTCGTATCCTTGCTACCAATACCATTGGTCTCTGTCCGTATGTATAGGCAGGTGCTATGATTTGATTGACATGCCGATATGTAATTTTGTACCATAGATAATGAACTCGATGTGTATAATTGCTCAAGATAAGATTAACAGTTTTGTTTGTTTCTTTGTTTGTTTAATTAGGAGTTTTAACGTAGCTTTAACAATTTTCGGGTCATATTGGTACTATATCTGCAGGGAGGCAGTTTATAGTGATGTCTAGCACTGGGGCATCATGCCGCAGACATGTAGCATGATGTCCCACCAAGTCACATCTTTCTGACATCAGGCCGACCAGTCCTGACATTAACCTCTTAATGCTGAGCACCAAGCGAGGCAGCTGTTAGTACCACGTTTGTAAGTCTTTGGTATGACTTGGTCGGGGATAGAACCCACGACCTCCCGCTTCCGTGGCTGACTCTCTAACCACTAGGCCACCGAAGCGGTTCTAACAGTTTTGCATTTCCTTTCTTAAGAAGCATTTATGGTAGGTTTACATATTTCACAACTTGCATATAGTTAAGTTAGTTGTGTGTGTGTGTGTGTTTGTTTGTTTGATTCGGATTTTTTAACGTAGCTTTAACAATTTTTCAGTCATATCGCTACGATGTCTGCTGTGAGGCAGTTTATAGTGATGTCTAGCACTGAGGCATCATGCTGCAGTCACATTATCCTGACACCAGGCCGACCAGTGTGTGTGTGTGTGTGTGTGTGTGTGTGTGTGTGTGTGTGTGTGTGTGTTATGAGGTTATGAGAAGTTTCAAATGAATTGTAGACAAACGTACTTTTGTATGCAATAGAAAGCTCTAGTATAATATCTCATCTTTTTTTTCAAGGTACTAAATACTACGCCGATTCACACGAGTCACCCTGCGAGATGATCACTTTATCTTCGTCTTTGTGTTCACTTGTTTTAACTTGCACAATAGTGTCGGTGACACAATGGCAGATATGCGTATGAGATTACCCACATTGAATTGGATGGCTCGGTCTTTTGTTCGTTTTAGCAGCTGTAATCCATTATTACAATTTTAGATCAAACTCGGAAATAATATCAATAACATATCCATTGGATTGTTATAATTGTAAAGATATAATTAAGCCATTGTGGTTTAGTTTATTAGAATCGGGATGGTCAATAAAATGTTGATAATGGTAGTAAACAGAATTTTTTGATTAATTTGTATTGGTTGTGTACAGCTTTTATAAAACTTTAGCCTAAATCCCAATTCTTGCATAAACGTTTAAGTAATGCATTTTATTGTAATATGTATTAAGGGGAGAGGGGCCGAGTGTTTTAAGCACTCACCGTTACGAGTCCCTGCTATCTCACCTCTGTCTGCGTGGGTTCGTCTCTTCGTGTCGGCTAATGTGGGTATGTCAAAAAGCAGGCCAGTACATTCTCGTGCGTCGGCGATTCTTTCTGGGGTTTTCCCAGGTTCTTCTCCACCATTAATACTGGCCGTAATGTATAGCCAGCCTATCGCGCGCGTGTGTGTGATTTGGAATTTAAACATAGTTTTAACATAGCTTTCGCATATCGCTACGATGTCTGCAGTTTGACAGTTTATCATGATGTCTAGTACTGAAGCATCAATTTGTAACATTATCCTGACACCAGGCCAACCACTCCTAACCCTAACCTCTTAATGCTGAGTACCATTTTTGTAAGCTTTGGTATTAATCCGGAGATAGAACCCACAACCTCCATCATCCGAGGCGGACACTCTAACAAATAGACCATCGTGTGCAGAATAATTGTGTTAAACCCTACAACAACAACAAGAACAACTTATTACAGTATTTCGTTGTGGTCGAAAGTTATTGCTCTGCTTAAAATCTTTCGCTAATATTCTTAAAGATACTCTAGCTGGTTTGGCTTGTGCTTGCACGTCAAATCGAAACTGTTTTAGACACATAACATAACAAAATAACTTTTATTAATGAAACTGATTCTAAAATCAGTTTTGGTTTACTCTATTTAAGAGAGAGAGAGAGAGAGAGAGAGAGAGAGAGAGAGAGAGAGAGAGAGAAGAAGAAGAAGAAGAAGAAGAAGAAGAAGTAAGAATCATCGACTACGAAGAAAAAACAAGTTAATCCTTAAAAAATGACCATGTACACCGATCAGTGGCAAATTTGCTTTCAAATGTCTCTTATTTTTGCTACAGGTGAAACGAAAGCAGTGAAACGCTCAGTGATGTTCAGCGAAACGAAAGGACTGCAATATATACCTTCTTTCGAAGAAAGAATCATTCCGAAGTATAATGAATATGAACTACTGGTGTCAAGATCAATGTGATATTACTCAGGTGTATACTACTTATACTGGCATCTGACAGTATAAATGTGATAATATTCGGGCCCATACCAGTTATATATGTGTACTGGACTTCAGGCTGTATAACTGCTATAATATGTGGGCCCATGCCAGTTATGTATTTTATACAGGACTTCAGGCAGTATAAATGTGATATTATTCGGAATCATACCAGTTATGTATTTATACTAGATTTCAATCAGTATAAATGTGATAGATTCAGGTCCGTGATACTTAAATGTCTGTTTCTGCACAAATCTACAAACCGGAAACTTCCAATTATGTTAGATTAACATTGCTCAAAACAAACGATACTGACAAAAATGATTTTTGAATTTCAAGATACAATTATATTATATGCCCAAAACCGCAGTCTTATTTTCTTTTATAGTCACTCTTGCTTTCTGAAATTCTTTTTTCATCTATACTTATGACGAAGTCAATTTTGTCCATTTGTGCACGTCAATTCAAGAACATGTTTCAACTACTGGCTTTGATACTGTTGGTAATTGTTTCAAGTTAATATCCTATTGTTTCAAATCTTTCTTCAAAAGGTACATTCATTGCCGTTTGCCGTATATAATGTTTGATAATTACCTGCTGAGGTGCTTTCTCATTCTTAGGGGTTTTGTCTCCCATATTCACGACAACGTTTACTAAAGATAAATGTCGAAAGAAATTCAGTAGAAAATTTTTCATGAAAAGGGAATATTTCCAAGAACATATCAATTTAAGAGATATTAAAAAATGTTTACCTGTCGTCCATGTCAGATAAAAGTTACTCAGTTTTGTCCAAAGTGAGTGTTCATGCAGGATCGAAGAACTTGTCCTTAGCTTTTGGGCGGACAATCTAGTTACTTATATACTAAGCGATTTCCAAAATTAGCATTTTATTGCCAGATATAGTTTCAAAACCGGATATGGATAAACGCAGAAGGCATAACATGAGTCATGCATAAACTTCAAGTGTAGTCATACATGTGGAGGTATACCTGTATTTTTAAAAGGAACATTTACATATTATTTCGAACACAGGGCACGTATATTGCAATAAGTACCGCATCATTGCTACCAGCTAATAGCATCGGTCGCGGTCCGTATGTATAGGCAGGTGCTATGATTTGACTGAAATGCCGATATGTAATTTTGTACCTCATAGATAATGAACTCGATGAGTATAATTGCTCAAGATGAGTTTAACAGTTTTGTATTTTTATTCCTTAGAAGCATTTATTGTTGTGTTACATATTTTCCAACTTGGGTAAGTAAAGTCTTACCAAATAATAATGAACATACATGTAACATACGTGCTTGTGTGTTTGAGTGCGTGATAAAGATAAAGAAGACAGACAAACAGACAGACAGACAAACAAACAGACAGACATACAGAGAAGAACGGTTGCACGATACCGAAACCAAAGTACACATATGTTGATGCAGAGTACATAATATTTAAAATTTGGTACCTGTAAGCTTTGTTTTTACCTATTTAGACTTGATATAAACACATCGCGTGATAATTTGACAAAGGAAATATCAATATGTAAGGGCTAAAAACAGCACACATGAAGCACACATGAAAACAAGGTGTAAATACTGTTAAAGGCTATGAATATTCATTCTGTCCAAGTCACTGCCGTGAAGGAGTCATGCTACTAATTCAGCTCAGATAGTAAACAAATGGAAACCCCATCATATTCAAAATTTAATAACTTAAAATTTATGGGAGCTAATGATCAGACCTATATTTCTCGAAGTACAACTATCCTTGGTGCAAGTTTCTGTTCGAATACCACCATATGAGCCGCTGAAATGTCTTTATCTACATGTTCATGAAAAACGTTATTGATTGTGCACCAAACTTAGTCAGGTGCTACTTTCAATTTTGAGCACTCCTAAGTCTGTAAAATACTAAAATTGCATCAAAAGAATATTGCTTGCATTTTTTAAACTTACAGATAGGAGAAGCTCTCAAAAGATATTTTTACTAAAATTTGACTTTTCATTATTAACCAATTATTGACCACCATACCCGTATATACTCTGTTATTTCTTCACCCATTTCTAGACTGGTTCACAGATCTTCCATATAATTAGTATCGTGTGTTTTATAACCAGATGCATTTTGTTTGATAAAAAGATGTAATTTACTCATTGATATTAGAGCATAATTGTAAGAAAGAATTAACCATGATTGTGCAAAGATAATAGTGTAATGACATTCTATGTGATACCACTGTATATAGTTACATTGCATCCGCATTACATGTAACTGTGTTGTATTGTACTTCACAGTGGATTATTCGTGTTATTAAAATAATTGTTTTCTGCATTTGTGTCTTCATGTTATCTTGATATGCCTTGCATGCTACAAATAAAAAAAACACAAACATGCAGACACTAGCAATTATGACATCACGGGGTATCAAATTTATGATGCCTTGTTTTTTCATCTCTCACTGGTTATAATACAAGTTTTAAATGTTTTAAATTTCAAAATTGCATTTCTTTTCTTGCTGACTCTCACAGATATAAGATGCAGTGCATTTCTATTCATTTATATCATACCAAACAAATACGTTTCCACATGAAAGATCAAAATCATAAGATGCCATTGCCCTTCTGTCACTAAAACAAATACATAAACACATGAAGCATCAAGAGATACTGACATTCCAAAATTACTTAAACTATCAACACATGTGATTCGTCACCCCCAAATCTTAAAAGCCAATGCAAAGTTCTTTAAGATTTATTATACAGAAGAATTAAAAACTGAGTGCTAATTTTGTGTATAAAACTATTGAAAAGGGTGAGGGAGCAAAGCATATAGTAATTTCTTCAATCCTGGTAATGTTCCCCCACAACAAGGGGAACAAATGTTCATCAGTGCAAAAGACATAGCCTCTTGAGGTCTGTTACATAAAGACAAAACGATACAAAAAGTTATCCAAAGTTCCCGTAATACTGACATTGTTGTTGGAGATGGAAAGCCTGGTGACAAACTGCTGCGGTCCATGTTAAGAAGTAAGCTGGAGGTGGATAAATATGTGGAAAACTTTGCGATGCCAGGGCATGTTCCATGTTTCGATGCAATATTCAGACACTGGTATAACTTATCACTGCATAAGCTACTTGGTAAATGTAAGTAATAGAATTGAATTGCATATAAAAGTGTCTAATTCATAAATCTATACCTACATTTTCCCAAAACTCATAAAAAGTTAAGACAAAGCCTCAATATCATTATTGTGGCGACTTTCCACTACAAGCAGTGCTAAATTACCTACTCTTAAAGCTGAATATTATGCATAAATTATTGAAAAAAGAGAAACAAAGCAAACCTTGCAATCACTCAAATTACAGTCAATGGGGATGTAATATACCATTATTTGGCATACCAAGTGGCAAGCTCTAATTTACAGATAAATGATTCTATACTATCACGTGATAGTAATTGCAGAGCAATGTTGTCTTTATAAATAGATTTTGTTTGAAATTTGAAACCACATTTTTTATTTGAATCTTGTTCTCATCTATTCACATCAACATATCTGGTGAACAAAACACATTTCGTTTAGTGCACTGTTACGTGCTTAGGCTCGAATAAACAGTAACATAGAAAGAGTGAAAATAACAAGCTTGTAAAAACTTAAAAAACAATTTATTGAGCACAAATATTTTCCAGAAAAAGAAAAATAAACTTACACTTTTAAGAATCAATTCCAAAATTAATCCATAGGCATCACAATTTTCTATACCAGAGGTGATCATATTCATAAGACGTTGAAATGTACTTGGTGACCCTTTCATCCCAAATGGCATTACTTTATATTGGTAAGGTCCATCTGGAGTCACAAATGCTGAGATTTCCTTTGCTTTTTTCGTTAGTGGAATCTTCCAAAATCCATTCAGAAGGTCAAATTTGGTGATATACTTGACATTCCCGATTTTATCAATACAATCGTCAATTCTTGGTAATGGGAATGAATCTGTTTTTGTCACACTGTTCACCTGCCTATAATCAGTGCACATACGGAACGTTTTATCTGGTTTTGGAACAAGTATGCATGGTGAACTCCAATCACTTTTACTGGGCTCGATAAAATCATTTTCCAGCAAACACTGAATTTCCTTTTTCAAGTATTCCTGTTTGAGTGGATTGATCCTATATGGACGTTGTTTAACAGGTTTGGAATTTACAATTTAAACGTCATGACAAAATTTTGTTTGTCCTTATAGGAACATCTGAAAATAAGTGCTCATATTCAAATAATAACTGTTTCAGTTCATTTCTTTCTTGCACTTGCAAATGTGAAAGTTTCTGGTCTAGATCTTTCACAATTTCTGAATTACAAAGATTTGTCATTTCAATATCAATAGAATCAATTCCTTCACTGAGTGGGACAGGTACAGCTAAATTAATTACAGGTTTAACATGGCTATCTCTTTTAATATACTCTTTAAGCATGTTTATATGGAAAAGTTGTTTTTGTTTGCGCCTCCCAGGAGTAATTATGATCTAATTTAAGTCATTAATTTTCCTGTAAACTGTGTAGGGACCATAATATTTGGCCTGAAGAGGATTTCGTGGCATTGGTAAGAGAGCCAGGACTCTAACACCAGGCTGCAAACTCCTTTATTTAGATTTTTTAAAAATCATATCTTGATTTCATTTTAGACTGAGCAGAGTGCAGATTTGCTCTTGCGACCTCACAAGCCTTTGACAACTTGTATCTAAAATCGGAAAAATAATCAAGAAGATTTATCTCAGTATCTTCATTTGAGAGAAGTATCTCTTTCAATTTGAATCGGTCATACATACATTACCCACTCCTACATACTAAAAGGTGAAGATCCACCAGAGTGCGTTTCTTGCAATGAACCATTCACTGTTAAGCACTTTATGACCGAGTGTTCCGACCTGCAACCTACGCGTGCTAAATACTATCATGTACATGATATGAAGGAACTTTTTGATACTATACAAATCACTTGTATTTTAGATTTCCTGAAGGAAGTAAATCTTTATTTTAAACTATAACTTGTATGAAATCACCTAAAAGCATGTTTATCTAATGCAAATACCGCCTCTTATTTACAACATCTTATCATCAATATACACCACTTACATCTCCAGTTGATTGGGAAGCTTCATATTTTCCTGTTACCAACATCTTACCATTTTATATTTAACTATTATGGTTTTTTATATCGCTGGTCGATATTAAACCTTTCTTATTTTTAAACATATAAACTATTGTATTGCGCTAAATAGCCTAAAAGTGCTGGTGCGCCGTTAAAATTCAATTAATCAATAAATCAATCAATCAATCTATTTCAATAACTTCAGTTGTCCACGCACAGTGTGTCCAAAAACCAGTTCAAAGGGACTGAAGCCTAATGTTTCTTGAACTGATTCTTTAACAGCAGACAATAGTAAATGAGTGCCTTCATCCCAATCTTTATTCGTATCAAAACATTATAATCGGATCATATTTTTCAAAGTCTGATGGAATCTTTCTAATGCCCCTTGGCTCTCAGGGTGATAGGCAGAAGATTTGAATTGCTGAATGCCCAATTCATACATAACTTGTTCGAAAATTCCAGACATGAAGTTTGAACCTTGATCAGACTGAACAGATTTGGGAAGGCCATACTAAGTAAAAAAAAATTATCAAAGCTATTGTTTTAGATTTTATATTCCTCAACGGAATTGCCTCTGGAAACTTTGTTGATGCACACATAATGGTCAACAGGTATTGGTTACCTGACTTGGTCTTGGGTAAGGGACCTACATAATCTACCATAATTCTACTAAATGGTTCGTCAAAGGCAGGAATAGGTTGCAGATGAACCTTAGGTATCTTCTGATTGGGTTTTCCTACCATTTTACAAGCATGACAAGATCTACAGTATTTGGCAACATCACTTTTGATTTTTGGCCAGATTAAGTATTTCCTGTCTGTAAAGTTTTGGAAACTGCTATTTGATAGTTCACCGACCACTCATCACCAGCAGGTACCTCGGAAAGGTCTCCATTTTCTCATAAGAATTCCATTTTAAATGAAATAACAGACAGGAACTTCAGTGGCTTCAGTCTCACCTATGGCCCTTTGAAACAAACAGGAGATCTCATGATCATTTTCCTGTTCGGCGACAAGTGACTGTCGTTTATCACCCTGATTAGAATAATGAGAATGACTTGTTAAAAGAGGATCACTGTGATCAATACCTTCTGATTGATCCAAACAAGGAGTAAAAGTGACCTCATCAAAAGCCTGACCTTTACACGTGTCAGCTAAAGGATTACTGTCTACATCAACATCATTCTCAAACGCTTTCTTTGTCATAGCTCTGGTAACTGCACAAGCTTGAAATATATCAGGGAATTCTTTTTCAATTGGATCAACTTTCTGATCCAAATCAGGCTTGTCAGTTACAAGTGGATTAACCACAACCTTGTCTCCAGCTAAGTCGTTACCTAGCAATAAATGAATGCCCTCAACGGGTAAAACCGAGACTGTTCCGACTGTCACAGGTCCTGATACTAAATCTGATGACAAATTTACACAATGGAGAGGAACATTAATAAAGCCGCACTCTACTCCCTGAATAAAAACACTTTCATTAGAAGACGACTTCTCCGAAAAAGGCAAAGTACCTGACAAAAAGAAACTCTGGGAAACTCCTGTGTCCCTTAGAATTTTAATAGAGGTAAGATTGGCTGAATCACCCAAGAGTGATATAGAATCCTTTGATATGAATGGTTCATAATTCTCCATAATAAAATCAGACTGGGATTTATTAGACCCAACAAATGTATTACATTCAATACATGACCGTGATCTTGACCTATTAGAAATAAAAGCATTTGGAACAGGTCTGTCTTGATTCTGATGCCTATTTTTCAATTTGTAGCAATCAGAAATAACGTGTCCTTTTTTCTGTCAAAAGGTATACGTCGGAATAGACAAGGATCTGGAATCAAGCTTCTCTGAAGTTTGATTTTTGAAAGTTGTGCTAGTTTGAGTTTTAAAAGGGCTGGTATTAGGCTGAAATATTTTTCTGCCAGAAGACTGTTGAGTAGAGGTCTTGTTAACAAAATCAACTTTATGTGTCAAATAATATTCGTCAAAAGCGCGAGCAGCATTCTCCAAGGTTTCAGTCCTATGCCCATCGAGATAAGACTTAACGTCACTATGGATACAGTTTTTGAACTCTTCAATTAATATCATTGGCTTGAGATTTTGATAATCTAGTTCGACTTTCTTGGCTAAGCACCATCTATCAAACAACTGCTCTTTTTCTCTAGCAAATTCGACATGGGGTTGTCCATGTTCTTTTCTGTAATTTCTGAATTTGTGCCGATAAGCTTCAGGGACCAACTCATAACCCCTTAGAATGCATTCTTTAACCACATCGTAGTCACCACATTGGTGAACTGACAGTGAAATGTAAATCTCACTAGCCTTACCAGTGAATACACATTGCAATAGCTGAGTCCAATGCTCCCTTGGCCACTTTAAATTTTCTGCAACTTTTTCAAAATGAATGAAGTATTTGTCAACTTCTTTTTCTCTGAAAGGGGGCACTAATCTAATATTCCTTGCTAAATCCAAACTTAAATTTGGATTTTAAGTATGAAGGTGCTTTTCACTTGTCAGCTCTATTTCTTTCATTCTACATTGATATTCCGTTTCTTCCCTCTCTATGTCATATTGTAATTGTCTTTCTTTCTCCCTTTCCTGTCTCTCTCTCTCCTCTTTTTCATATTGTAATTGTCTTTCTTTCTCCCATTCTTGAAATTCCAGCATCTTCAACTCTAATTCCATCTTGAATTTTAATTCTAATTTCTTTATTTTATGTCAGAGTCTGATGCAGACTTACTGACCGAAATCAAAGCACTTTTTTTCCAAAACATTCTTTTCTACCAAATATTGGACCAAAATCTTTTTGATATTTTGTTTCGTTAAAGAAGCCTTGACTTCAGAAAGATCACATTTTCTGGCAAGTTGAATCAACTCATCTTTTTTGAAAAGATCTAATTTCTCCTGAGTAGGATTAAAAAGAAATATTTCTACTTTAGATGTCATTTTAATACAACCCTGTCAATCTCACTAAAGATTTTAAAAAATTTAAAAAACTAGGCGAATTCAAATTTAAAGCAAACGTTTTCTGAAAAAAAAATTCTAGCCAAATTCCAATTGATCCCAATCCCGGACGCGCCCCCAGTTTATATGTTACGTGATTAGGCTCGAATAAACAGTAACATAGAAAGAGTGAAAATAACAAGCTTGTAAAAACTTAAACAATTTATTGAGCACAAATATTTTCCAGATAAAGAAAAATAAACTTGCGGTTTTAAGAATCAATTCAAAAATTAATCCAAAAATAATTCAAAATAGTATCCACCAGAGAAATAGCAAAAGTCCTGGTAATAAAATGTCCAAATAATTCCAAGTTCGAATCTTAATGAAGTATCCAAGATGGAAGACGATGTCACGTGACTAAGTCAGTTTTTGGTAATAAAATTCTATGAGCACAATTCTTTTCCAGATAAATAACAAAATAAATCCTCTTGTTTCAAACGAATTAAAATAATGTCCAATAAAAGGTAATTTAAAATAACTCAAAACGACACAACTTAATATTCTAACAGCCCAAGTTCTACTAAATAGTTCGCTCCAAAACATAATTTATATACCTGTTTTTACGTAAGCAAGGAAGGGGTGACGTGATCTTCTAGAATCTTTTAGAACAAATTTACGTTCAAAAAATTCATGTACACACCGTATGACCCAACTAAAAATAGAAAGATGTTTATAACAAAGCTCCATAATGTCCTTGGAATCAACTAATCATTTTAAAAGCTTGTTTACAACTCTGAAGTCAGGTCAGAAATGAGGTCAACACCTGGTGTTTATTCTTACATGTCATCCCACTTTCTAAAAATAATATCTCCCAATGAATGAATATTAAACTTAAAATGTCAAATTTGAATCTGACAAATAACCAATTAAAATGAAAAACATAAATGACCCAAATCCAATACACGTAACAGCACACAATAAAAAATGGCGAGATGTGTGTTTCGAAAGCGCCAGTTCCAACAGCCTGACTGTCAAGTTTTACTATCATGGGACTTGGAACATGAAGAGAAAATTGGTCTAGTGAGACAGAAGAGAGCAATATGTTCTACATGCAGAAATACCTCAAGAACGTTTCAACTCTATGACGAAATGCCAAGGAGAGGGTGTGGAAGTAAAACTACCCGTGTAAATAGTGCGATGCAGACGTTACTTTCTTGGACTTCTAATGAAAAAGAAGGGTTTAAGAACTATTTTGTAAGTGTAAATGTCCCTGCCCACCTCCCTCAGCAATAGGGGTGCAGAAATGTTCCAATAATGTTTGCAAAAATATTGAATCTACTATGATGAGCGACATGGTGGAGCATAGAACAGATGTAAAGAAGTTTAATTCTATGATAGGAAATAAGACGGATATAATTTATATTCAGTGTGACTCAGCATATAATAATGCAATTTATAGAGGCGTAGGTAATATACCCTTTCAACCAACTAACCAGTGCACACACATTCTAGTTGAAGACACTACTCCTGAGAAAATGGTAATCAATATAACTACAAAGAACAAATTGTGCACATTGGGTATAATGCACGCAACTGATGATGAAGACCAATTGTGTCGCTGCTCAGCAAATACAAGTTTACAAACAAATATTGGAGATGAATACAAATTTTGTAAGGAGGGACTAAAACATTTGAAGAAAACAGACTATCTAAAGGTATGCAATATTACAACTGATCCAGACGCTGCTACCCCAACCTTAAGGGAAAGGAATAACTGAAATAGTTCCTGTAAATCATAATGATACATGCCATCTGACTCAAAACCATAGAACGTTCATTAAAGGTCATATATTAATTGATTTGATGCCAGGATGAATTACAAAACTGAGGGAAAATATGCAGAACAACTTTGCACGTGACTATGAGGTGCCAGGCTGAGTTTGAAATAGCATTACAAAATATGATACATGCACTCCAAAATTAATAGGTAATTTATTTTATGCAACATATAAAATAGTTAAGTACTTTCAGGGTGATCATAGTCTTTGTCGTAAGCAATCTAATGAGTTTATTGTCTTTAATGTCCATAGTCTGCGCTATCTACTGTTCCTGTCCAGTGTATAAATCCCTTCCCATCCGTGTATTGCATATATATTTTTTCTCCAAACTCACATGCAAGCCATGACAAAAAGACTAAATAATGAGTGTCATAGGCAAGCACCACCAAACAGATACACTGGATGCACGTGGTAACCATGGAAACAACCCGACCGTATTATGGTATAGGACGCATATAGGAGTCACGGTACTAATTCAAATCCCATTGTAAACATACGGAAACACAGCATCGTATTCAAATTTCAAAACCTTAAACATTTTGGGTACTAATGATCAGACTTGTACGTATCCATGCACAACTATCCTTGGTGCAAGCTTCTGTGTGGAGAACACCATATGAGCCCCGGCATTGTTTTTATCTACATGTGCACGAAACACATGTTATTGATTGTGCACCAAATCAGTCAGGTGCTACTTTCAGTTTTGAGTACTCATAAGTCAAGCCTGTACAAATACTAAAATTGGATCAATAGTATATTGTAAATATTTTGTTTAAAATTTCAGAGAGGATAAGCTCTCGAAATATATTTTTACTAAAATTTAACTTTTTATTATTAACCAACTATGGACCACCAAACCAGTATATACTCTATTATTTCTTCACACATGTATAGACTGGTTCGCATTTTATATAAATATATATATATATATATATATATATATATATATATATATATATATATATATATATATATATATATATATATATATGTATGTATGTATGTATGTATGTATGTATGTATGTATGTATGTATGTATGTATGTATGTATGTATGTATGTATGTATGTATGTATGTATGTATGTATGTATGTATGTATGTATGTATGTATGTATGTATGTATGTGTGTGTGTGTGTTCAGGCCTATGAAGAGCATTTGTGGTTGGGAGACCAGGATCTCAAAAGCGCCCATATTAAGACACATGGGTTAATTCTCTGTGCGATAGTAATCGTGATTGTTTTTATTTTGATCCAAGAGCTAAATTCTTGGGGCTGATATATGCCAATATGTGGGTAATTGAACACACTCAAATTGTTCCAAATGCTGCACGGAAATGTTTGACGTTGATGTAAAATGAAGTTTGCTAATCGAAATGCATCCATATGCACTAGAACTGACAGAAGATTCAAAACTATTGTTACAATATACGCTATGGATACGCGTATGGTCCTAAACGCCATTTGTCTTACGTTCAAGGGTTGTGGACAAACATACTTAAGTATGCAACAAATAGATCTAGTATAATATCCCTTCTTTTCTTTCAAGGCACGAAATTACATGCCGATTCTCACGATTCGTCGAGTGAGTTGATCACCTTATATTCAGTATATGTGCTCAGCTGTTGTAACTTGCACAATATGGTCGGCGACACGGTGACAAAATAGGCGTATGAGATTACCCACATTTAACTGGATGACTCAATATCTTGTTTGTTTAGCAGCTGTAATCTATTCTTCCAGATTTAGATCAAATTGGGAAAAAATATCAATAGCAGATCCTTTGGATTGTTATAATTATAAAGATTATGTAATTAAGTCCATGTGTTGCAATTGCTAGGATGAGGACGATTAATAAAATGTTAATAATGTTATTAACATAATGGTTTGATGTATTTGTATAAAATGTATACAGCTTATATAAAATTGAATCATTAATCATAATTCTTGCAAAAACATGTCAATAATGTATTGCAATTTAATACTTATTACATAGTATTTCGTTGTGGTAGAAAGTTATTGCTTTGTTTACTATCTTGAGCTAACATTCTTTAAGACACTCTTGCTTGATTTGCTTGTGCTTTGCACGTCAAGACGAAGAAGGCAATGACGAAGAAGAAGAGAGAAAATATGTCTCTTGGTTTTGGTACAGGTTAAACGAGAGCAGTGCATTGCTCATAGATGTTCAACGAAACAAAAATACCGCTATTTATACCTTCTTTCGAAAACAGAATCATTCTGAAATATAATAAATATGAAATACTGGTTTCAAATCTCTCAGTATAAAAGGAATATTATTCAGGCCCATACCAGTTATGTATTTATACTCGGCTTCAAGCTGTATAAATGCGATATTATTCATACCCATACCAGTTATGTAATTATACTGGACTTCAGGCTGCATAAATGCGATAATATTCGGGCCCATACCAGTTATTTATTTATACTCGGCTTCAGACTGTATAAATGCGATATTATTCGGACTAGTACCAGTTATGTATTTATACTGGACTTCAGGCTATATAAATGCGATAGATTCAGGCCCATGATAGTTATATGTCTGAGGTTCT
Organism: Unio pictorum; assembly: GCA_030141615.1. Classification (NCBI taxonomy): domain Eukaryota; kingdom Metazoa; phylum Mollusca; class Bivalvia; order Unionida; family Unionidae; genus Unio; species Unio pictorum. The sequence goes on along the minus strand of JARLTB010000113.1, from coordinate 27,698,990 downwards.
GAATAAATCTAAGAGCTGGAAACTACCAATTATTTTAGACTAACAATGATCAAAACAATGTTGATAGAAGCGATTTTTGAATTTCGAGGATGAATTTCATGATACCGTTATAATTTATCTCAAACCCACATTCTTTGAACAACAATTTTCGATTGTAGGTGCTGTATAATTTTGTTACTTTGTCTCTATTGCTTTCTGAAATTCATTGTTTTCATTGAAACATTTGATATTATTGATATTTCCCATTTGTACAAATCAATTCAAGAACATATTTGAAGGATCGGATTTGATTATATTTATCACCTTTTCAAGTTATTACCTATTGTTTCAAATTGTCCTGTAATATGAACGTTCATTGCCTTATATAATATTTGATCATTAGCTGCCAAGGTGTATTTTAATATTAATGATTTTGTCTACTGTCTTTATTATAAAACATCCGGGTCATGCCTGTGCAAGTTATCTGTATGTATTACGACATTAGGCATAGTGTTATGAGTGTTTGTGTGTGTGTGTGTGTGTGTGTGTGTGTGTGTGCATGCGTGTAGAGTGTTTCATTTCTTCATGTCTGGCTTGTCTCATGCTTGAAATTTAGTTTATATATGTATTAAGTACAACATGGTATGATATGGTAAAATATTTGTTACAACATTTTCTTGTCACTTTTGTATTCTGTTTATTATTTGCATTCCGTATATTTACGGTTACTGCAAAATATAATATTGCTACAACTACTGATATTCTACATTTACTTGTGCTACTACTACATCTCCTGTTTTACTGCTACTGCCATTCTGCAACAACAACTACTACTACAACTACTACTAATCCTGTACTACTACTAAGTCTGCTCTAATGCTAATAATACTACTAATACTACAGCTACTACTACTACTACTACTACTACTACTACTACTACTACTACTACTACTACTCATTCCTGAATCTAAAAAGTGGATCTTAATCTAAAAAGTGGATCTTAATTTAGGTTGATTTTAAGCTTACTGAGGTCTTAAGCTAAGTGGATTTTAAGCTAAGTGTAATGCAATGCTCATTGTATCCTAAGCTAAGTGGATCCTAAGCTAAGTGAGATCTTAAGCTAACTGAGATCTTAAGCTAAGTGGATCCTAAGATAATTGAGATCTTAGGATAAGTGAGATCTTAAACTAAGTGAGAAAAAAGGTTTATGTAGTACCTTATGCATGGCATCACTCACTAAATAAACCATGAAACAGTTTTCATACTTGCATTGTTTTGCTTTGTATCTTATATATCAAGATGAAGTAAAGAAATGCGTGATTCTTGCTGACTCTTCGGCCCCGAGTGGCCAAGTGGTCTAACGCGCTCTACGTTACGGATCACTGCCATCTCACCTCAGTCTGCGTGGGTTCAAGTCTCTGATTCGGCCATTGTGGATATGTGAGAAAGCTTGCAGTCGCTTCTGGTGGGTTGGTGGTTCTTTCTGGAGGTTTTCCCGGGTTCTTCCTCCCTCAAAAATACTGGCCGTAATGTATAGCCTATCGTGTGCTGAAAAATGGCGTTAAACCCTACAACAACAGCAACTTGCTGACTCTAAACTATATTTGTAAATATTTATCTTCCTGTCTTTACCTTTGCTGTCTCTTTCTTTGATCTATTTTTCGACATAGACTGTACTTTTTATTTTCTTGATATATCCATGATGTATGTCCTTTCTTCTTTTAATTCTCTTTTTCTTTTTTCCTTCTTTCCTTCTTTCCTTATTTCTTACTTTCTTTCTTTCTTTCTTTCTTTCTTTCTTTCTTTCTTTCTTTCTTTCTTTCTTTTTTTCTTTCTTTCAGAACAGCATATATAATATTTGATCAACATTTTAATAACTTGTAATTCATAATTTATTCATAATATATCATTGTTAAGTTTCACAGCAACTACTGAACAGCCTACCTGTCTAAAAGAAAAATGATTGCAAATTAACTTCCAGAATTAAAGCATATATTTTGTTTATAATTTATCCTAGCAGTTCTATTCTACTATTCACAGATACTAAATTGCGTTGACGGATATAAAGCCAATTGCTTTGCTATACTATATCACTATGATGACAATTGCAAAATCTGAATCCTAATGTAACTTAATGGCACAGTAATATGTGTCTGAATGTCAGTCTTTAAGAAGGAAATATTTATTTTAGTAACTTGTTGCTATAACGGTATTGCATAAATGATTATTAACTACGAGAAAATATGAAGTGTTGACTAACAAATCTGTATATTTATTCACCACTGTAAGTGTCGATATAAAGTGAAAGCTTGCTTGAAAGGAGGCAAGGATACACATTTTAATATTTATCTTGCAAACTATTTACATGTCATTTAGAAACTATGGTCTATTCAGAAATATATTTGCTTGCAGGTGTGAAAACAGTCCCAACTTACGCCAGAGCACATAATTCATGAATTAATGCTCTAGATGTGCAAATAACTGTACACGTTGCATTGCATTACCTTTCAGTCTAATTTAAAATGGGAACAGTTCAAATGCATTGACAATTGTTGCAGGTTTAATGGACTGGACTGCAGTGCTAAAAATAAATCACTTACTAAAGAAATTGAGATTGGGCAAGCAGTCTTTCGATCTAGAGTTTCATGTTCGCAATATCTGATTAAAAATCTTTACACGAAATATCAGATACTCGTTACTTTCACTAATTAACAAATTAAATAGGCTTACTAAAGAAATTGTGATTCGACAAGGCAGTCTTTTGATTTAGATTTTTATTTTCGCAATATCTGATTAAAGATCTTTACACGAGATTTCAAGGACTCGTTACTTTTACTTAATTAACAAATTAAATAGACTTACTAAAGAAATGGAGACTGGAAAAGGCGGTCTTTCAATTTATATTTTCATGTTCGCAATATCTGATTAAAGATTTTTGTACAAGATTTTAAGGACTCGTTACTTTTACTTAATTAACAAATTAAATAAGCTTACTAAAGACATTGAGATTGGACAGGCAGTTTTTCTATTTATATTTCCTGGACATAGACATAGGTTAACACCTCATATACTACTTGCTAGATCATTTACACGTTACTATTCTTGTGAACAGTTACAGGTACTAAACTAACCAGAGTTATATATATATATATATATATATATATATATATATATATATATATATATATATATATACCATTTCCGCCTTAGAAATACAGATTTTCAGTTAGTAAACAGTATTCATCCTTTCGGATAGTTTTAATGGATATAAAGTATTTATCTGTTAGTCACAAAATTCTTTCTGAAAATTCAATAGTGTTCGTGTTTTTTAGAAGGAATTTATATTTTTGGCAATACAAATGCAATTTTAGAATTCAGTCCAATTAATCATTATTAAAACATACAATGATGACAGTCAAATATTGACGAAATCGAAAATAGTATAATGAGTTCATAAGTATCGTTCATCTACTCTGAACTAGAGTTTATCTGATTATTTGCCAGCCGCTCCATCCCTACTCCCATATATTAAACAATACATAACGTACTTGATATAATATCTTTTAGAAAGCCTTGCAAATTAATGTCATTTTTGTTTCAAGTATATCAAGTATATCGTCTATACAAAGTCTGTTTTAACATGTATTGTTTTAATAAGCGCGTGATAATGAAGAGAAACATACAAATTAGATTAAATTGAAATTAATAAATTTAGGCTAATTGTATATAACATGTTCACGATGGAATTAACATTTCATAATTATACTATTCTGTCTTTCTCATTCTCGAGATAGATTAATGTTTTCATTTTAAACAAAGCTAACCACACCAGTATAAACCCAAACCCAGTTGAGAGAATAAAGACATACATGATGCCATGAATAAAGAAATAACATTGGTTATAGAATGCAAACGTCGTAAAAATCCAGTACCTCATTTCTGAACTTTATCCTATGTATTCCCGACATTTTGGTCTGTCGAGGCACATAATACAATCAGTTGGACAGAGGTAAATGTGGTTTCAAATTTTGCACATCTGTTTAAGTCGTTGATTGTGTAGATTAATTTGTTAAAATACAGACATTGTATCTTTTTCATCTCATGCTGCACCTGACCCCTTCACACTATCATGAATCTATACACGACTATTTCTTGCAAGGGATTTTTTTTTTTATTGATGGATAGATTATTTGCATGTTAACGGCGAACAGGCACTGTTAGACTATTTAGCGCCATACAAAAGGTTATAGGTATGTATGATCGTTTAAAAACGAGTAAAGGTTTCTTATCATATCAAAATCAAATAGTTGAATGCAAAATGACAAGATGATAACGGTAAAAAAATAAAGCTTCCCGATCAACGGGGATATAAATGGTTAATATTACCGGTAAAAAAGACAGATGACAAGGTATTAAAAATAAGGGACGGAATATACATTACATAAAATGCTCTAGTTGATGGTATTAACGTAATGTCTTAGAATAAGTGTTTGCTTCTTTCAGGAATTTTTTTAAATACTAAATACGTTTATTTTATCAAAATATTTCTTAATGTTAAGCACGTTGTAATACTGCTCGTGCGTAGGTTCCAGGTCGAAACACTCATATCATAAAGTGATTAACAGTGGATGGTACAATGCAAGAAACGCTCTAAAGTGTCTTCGCCTTTTAGTACGTGAGAATGGGTTATGTATGTAAGACCAATTGTACTACGTGAGAATGGGTTATATATGTATGACCAATTGTACTACGTGAGAATCGGTTATGTATGTATGACCAATTGTAGTACGTGAGAATGGGTTATATATGTATGACCAATTGTAGTACGTGAGAATGGGTTATATATGTATGACCAATTGTACTACGTGAGAATGGGTTATGTATGTATGACCAATTGTACTACGTGAGAATGGGTTATATATGTATGACCAATACGTGAGAATGGGTTATATATGTATGACCAATTGTACTACGTGAGGATGGGTTATATATGTATGACCAATTAAACTACGTGAGAATGGGTTATATATGTATGACCAATTGTAGTACGTGAGAATGGGTTATATATGTATGACCAATTGTACTACGTGAGAATGGGTTATGTATGTATGACCAATTGTACTACGTGAGAATGGGTTATGTATGTATGACCAATTGTACTACGTGAGAATGGGTTATATATGTATGACCAATTGTAGTACGTGAGAATGGGTTATGTATGTATGACCAATTGTACTACGTGAGAATGGGTTATGTATGTATGACCAATTGTACTACGTGAGAATGGGTTATGTATGTATGACCAATTGTAGTACGTGAGAATGGGTTATGTATGTATGACCAATTGTACTACGTGAGAATGGGTTATGTATGTATGACCAATTGTAGTACGTGAGGATGGGTTATATATGTATGACCAATTGTACTACGTGAGGATGGGTTATGTATGTGTGACCAATTGTACTACGTGAGGATGGGTTATGTATGTATGACCAATTGTACTACGTGAGAATGGGTTATGTATGTATGACCAATTGTACTACGTGAGAATGGGTTATGTATGTATGACCAATTGTACTACGTGAGAATGGGTTTTATATGTATGACCAATTGTACTACGTGATAATGGGTTATATATGTATGACCAATTGTACTACGTGAGAATGGGTTATATATGTATGACCAATTGTACTACGTGAGAATGGGTTATATATGTATGACCAATTGTAGTACGTGAGAATGGGTTATGTATGTATGACCAATTGTAGTACGTGAGAATGGGTTATATATATATGACCAATTGTAGTACGTGAGAATGGGTTATGTATGTATGACCAATTGTAGTACGTGAGAATGGGTTATATATGTATGACCAATTGTACTACGTGAGAATGGGTTATGTATGTATGACCAATTGTACTACGTGAGAATGGGTTATGTATGTATGACCAATTGTACTACGTGAGAATGGGTTATGTATGTAAGCAGCAGAGGGGGTGAATCGGACAACCTTTTTTTCGGTTATTTTTTATTATACCCTTAAAACGGCACGAATAGACCCTTCTCGCGAAAAATTCATGTTTTTAACCTGAAAAAAAAATGACAGTGATTTTTGTCTGAAAACATGAGTTTTCGCAGGTGATACTGTATTCGCGTTTTCGTTGATGAATCATAAATGTCCGCAATGATGTTGTGACTCACCCCCTCTGCTGCTAGAACTTTCAGTTCTGGGTTACGGTGAAGATCGTCCGATATACCCTCTGCTGCTTCAACCGAATATTTGATCCAGTCCGATACGATATCGTGTCCTCGGGGCTGATAAATTTATCGTTACAAATCCGTGTGGTTTTGACTGAGCGTGACTAAAGAAATTTCTAAACTGATTATGATTCATATCACCGCAGCACCAAGTTTGCCAGATATTTCGTAGCGTATGAGTATCAACGCCGTTAAATACACACAACACATTGCAATTATCGCGAATCACTTTTGGAATCTGAGTGTAGCGTTGAGTGACATAGATCACGTCCGTGTTTTTATGCCTGCCTCGGGAAAATATTCTAGCTGGGTTTTTTTGTTTATCTAACATTACATCGTCGTATACAACTAAATTGTTGATACTTCCATCGAGGTCTTCTACTGATGGTGCCTCGTCAATATCGGTTATAAATTCAATAACATCCTCACCAGCAATCTCTGAAGCGTTTTCATTAAAATCTTTTAGCACTTCATAGCATCGTTGGTCATCTACGCTAGGGGCAATTAAATACAACTTATCCCACTTCATCCATCTCATTATTAAATTGAGCAACAATTGCGTCTTGCCGGATCCAGATGGTCCGATTATAATTGCGCGGATAGATTTTGGTAGCGCTGCATGATGCTTAACTGGTTCTCTTGTTTTAGTTGCTGAAAAATCAATTATATTCATGCCGTTATATATAAATTATGGATCTATATTGTGTGAAGTGTAAGGCGCGTACTGGCACAGATGACTTGACGACGATTACAACTAAAAATAACCGATCAGCGCTTTCTGGTAAATGCGTACAATGTAGTACAAAGAAATTTAGATTTGTTTCTAAACCCAAGGAACCCAAGGAACCTTTAAAAAAAAACGAGGAGGTGATATCGCAGCCAAGCTAACTAAACTCCCTGGAACCCCATGGGCAAAATACCCTGGAGAAAAGCACCTTCCAGGATATAGCTACTGTGGACCGGGAACAAGACTTGATATCAGACTCAATAATCAAAATCAACCCAACCCCGGTGAAGAACCAATAAACGCCATTGATAAAGCCTATCACTTTCATGATGTGGCTTATAAAAGCAGTAATTTGCAACACAGGCATCTAGCAGATGTGAAATTAATTCATGCGTTAAATGCTATTCCTGATAAATCTTTCAAAGAAAAATTGGCTTCCTTTTTGATAAAATCGGCTATGAAAAGTAAATTGATGTTAGGTGCTGGTAATTAATAACAACATGGAATCTATTTATTATTCCCCAAGAGGATACTGGAGAGGCAAGGCAGCAATCCATAAACTCGCTAGCGCTGCAAAAGTGAAAAAAACCACTGCGGCTCATCGGTTATCTAAACAGGCACTATGGCAAATTTATCTACCACCGCCTAAACAAATTAATGTCTCGCATTTTGATGTGACCGGACCCAATGAAGTTCATCAGGCTGATCTATTATTTTTGCCACATGACCACGGTTACAAATACGCATTAACCGTAGTTGATATTGCAAGTCGATACAAGGAAGCAGAACCGTTAAAAACAAAATCGGCCACTGAAGTAGCTTCTGCATTTGAAAGGATTTATCGACGAGGTCCTCTGCACTGGCCAAATCTATTACAAATTGATCCCGGCAAAGAATTTCAGGGTGTAGTGTTATGTACAATGAAAGATCACAATGTCACTATCAGACGGGGGCATACTGCACTGCATCGTGATCAGGCCATTGTAGAACGATTTAATCGGACTCTTGCTGAACGGTTATTTGGATATCAATACGCAAAAGAATTCATCCAAGAAAAAAGATCCCGTGAATGGGTTAAAAGGTTACCAGCTGTGATTACTGCACTGAATAACGAGATTACTAGAATAATTAATTTGAAACCTATCAATGCGATTAAAAAGAAGTCAATACCTGAAATGGAAATTCAAAAAGATTTCAAAGAACCAATTCTTGGTAGTAATGTCATTGTGAGGTATTTATACGAACCAGGAGAGCTTGAAGGGGGCAGAAAAAGGGCTACTGATCCTATTTGGAGTATTACTGCACATAAGATATCTAGTATAACACGATCTACGGGTAGACTTCCAATCTATAAACTGGATTCAACTGCCCCTCAACGAGGATTTACTAGACAACAATTACAAGTGATACCTGAGGATACTCAATTACCACCGCATGGGCTTAACTAGCACCGTTGCGTCTATTGCACTCAAGACAAGTCAACATCACATTGTTTCTGACATGACCGAAACTATTATTTTTTCTGTCAACGGTAAATTGGCGAGGATCTTTATCCGAATACTGCCAACGCATTATACAATTGCAACTTGCGCAGTGATTATTCTGTTGTTGCTTCAAAGTGATTATTAATTCAGCATCAATGTCAAATTCTCGTTGTTTTTTTTTGTCTTGTTGTTTGTAACCGGAGAGTTTTTTATCAATAATATCATCTATTCTGGTGTCATTATCATCACCAATGATTTCATCATCCAGGACAATTCTTCGAAGTTGATTTATTTTTCGTACTCTAGACACTGCAAGATAGACTAAATTTGACCATTCGATGCGATTATCTACCATCCAAACAATTGTATCCGATATAGTCAATCCTTGCGAAGAATGTATTGTTGCTGCGTATCCTAGCGTCCATGGGGATTTATTAGCACGCAATGCATCTTCAACGACATTGATATCAACCAGCACAATATCATTTAATACCAGAATCTGCTTTTCATTCTGTCCTGGAATATCAACTTCCATGTTCTGTTTTCGTGTATCCGATGGCCTATAACAAAGAGGCACTGGAAGCGTTGCAAATTTTTGTTTATGCAATTCAAATAATTTCATCTGAAGTGTGTCCCTGACTATTTTTCTACTTGCAATGATCAAATCATTTGGTCTCCACATTTCCCAGAAATCATTCATGGGAGTTTCCGAAATTATTTCACGGGCTATTTCACACTGGATTCTATCCGGTTGTAATCTAATTAATTTCTTAAACTCTTTTAATTTTTCATCAAGTGATCTATGATCGGTATCAATTTCTTCATAATAGTCTACAAAACCCTTTAGCCATTCATGTGGGGAAGCACCGACAAATGGTGGTGGTTGGCCGTGATCACCGCACATGACGATTTTTGTATTTTTCAATAACAACCACTCAAGAAATATTTTTAATACATCTAATGGCACTGTGTCTATTTCATCCCAAATGATAATTTCAGGGATAAATTTCTCTCCCATGCGCTCAGGAGTCCATTTATCTCCCTTCCATCGAAAAAAACTATGATAGGTACAGGCATTAACCCCTCTCTGTATCATCTCTCTTGCAAGTCTGTGTGTTGGTGTTAGTACAATCATGTTTGATTTGGAAACGCTAGCGTTTCTACGAAATAACTCAATTGCCCGGGTTGTTTTTCCTGACCCACCACAGCCGTTTAAATAAACTGTTTTATATCTACAGATTGGATCAGAAATCGGTGGTGCACTAGAAAATTCTGAACACTGATTGCTTTCTAAGTAATTATTTTCAATGGTAACATCTGCTGATGGAATATAATCATGAAGCATTTCCTTCTTAATTCTCCATGATCCCCAATTCTCGTTGCCAGTAGCCTTAAAATCAGCCATTTTGCTATTTATGTAAAATGAATCAGTGGCGACTCTAACTGCGGTGGTAGGAAATCTATTGATCATTGAAAATAAATTAATAGAAGCATAACCAAGCATAGAAGCTCTCAAATGTGTGTACTGCGGATTGTATCCATCAGTGTAAGTAACAATTGTACCCAATTTGGTTCCATCGGACATAAATGCGTCCTTACGATTGACATATAGGCCCCTATTCGTTAAATCCGTGATTACAAAATCGTATTCAGCATTGTCTATAATCAATCGTGAAGAATATCTCGTATTGTCGTATTTGCCACCTTGGGTAAATTTACCGATTATTCTTCATCCAAGATCTTTTGCTTCATTGTTTCTGATTTCAAATAACTGTTTGGACCAATCCATGATTTGTTGTTCACTGAAATTTGGAAACAGTTTTCGCTCTTCGCTAATTATTTTTTCTAGATCAGGTTGTGGTAACCAGACTGATTTCTGTGCTCGATAGGATATAATTGCTTCACTGACAATTAATGATTTTAACATCTTACAATCAAGCATATACCGTAATAACACTATTGGCATCCAGTGTTTTTCAGACATGTGTTTACCAATCCAAAGATAACTACACGGATGAAGTCCTGTAGCCATTTCAAATGATACTACACAAGCGAATCCGGTTAAATGGAAATGTCGCAGTGGTCCATTAATAGCAACACGGGTCATTTCGTGTGTAGGGTGTCCAAATCGTTTGAAATATTTCTCGCATTCTCCATACCCAAGAAAACTTCCTGGATAACATGCAATCATATCAACTGAAATAACGGTATCAGCGGTGTATTTTGTATTCCATAATCCTCCATGGCCGTATTCAAGACAGGACAATTTGACATCTGATAAAAACTCACTTCGTGTTGGTTTCCACGCGTTTTTCTTTCTAGCAAAATGTGCTGCAATTGATGGTACTGTAAAACAGTTTGCTAATAATTGATCGTTGTCTTCTCCGTCCCCAGAAAACTCACTAGCTAGTTGTTTCATTTGATTATGCAGTTCTTCGGTACGATATAATTCTCCGTTGGGCCTTACAAACTGATCAAATCTACATTCTTCGTCTGTAGTACTATGAAATAGCCACATTGACACAGGATCGTTTTTACTCAAATGGTAAATAGCATCAAATAATTTCTGCTCTGAAAAAAACTCTTCGTTTCCAAACAGATATTTTACGGTTCTATCCCGTGGAAATATTGTTACTGCAGATGACCACGCGTGTTCGTTATGATCAATAATTTCAATTGGAGTTCCTTTTGATTTATATTTCGATTCGTATAATACTTCACCGGTGATTGTCCTTACCGATATTGGAAATCTCAATGATGTTTCTAATTTAGCTATATCCTGAATTGTTGCCCCATGCTGTTTCACTGTCAGTTCCCATTCGGTTATTTTTTTTCGTCTTAGATCAGTTAGTTTATTTCCCCGGGACGCATTTGTGAAGTGTTCCATTATTCGTGTTGCTACACAATTGAGCCTTGTCGAATATTTCATGGGTGCTAGTTTTGAAATATCAGGTTTTTCATTGATCGGATATATCCCGTAAACAACTGCTGTGACAGGATAAGATCTTTCGTAGTAGGGTTTGTCAATTCCAGTCAAAATTCCTGGTTTTGAATCCTGAGTCACAGTGACAGTTTTTTTGTCCTTAAGAATAGGCTCGTATTTGTCCCTAATGATCCATTTTCCATTATCACGGATAAGGAATTTTATTCGAAAAAAATTTCTTTCTTCCCCAAGACGTGAGATTATCACTGCTGCTTTTTCATCATTCATGGTAGCGTCAACAACACCATCAATTCGAAATGTTGACCAACAATGAGCTGCTCCATCACGCTTGAATTCATTAAAACAGTCTCTGATTTTACTAATCAAGGTTCTATCAAGAATTTTATTCTTTGGTGTATCAGAAACTCTATCAAGATTGAATTGAACACTTTTCCAGTGCTTAATTTTCGATAATCTCTCAAACTCCTCCATACTATAATTAAAACAAGCATTTAAATGAAAGAATTAAGTATAATGAATCATTGCAAATGGCTTATGATTGGATCAGTGACACCGTGTAACAAATCATGCAGAAATGAATTCTGTGGGTATCATATGCAAAGCTTTCGTCGTGGAAGCCTTGGTCCGTTACCCTGTATTCGATGTGGGGTTGGGGTTAGGGGAAAATCGCAATTATGTCTCAGGTGTGGCGGCAAACGATACAGGGAACTAAAACGCTATTATGATAAACGAATAAAAAATACCGTCATTGACCCCAACGATGACAAAATCATAAAGACTCCTTAAGATTATATACAGAGACTTATAATTAAACCAAACAATGAATTAGAAAAATAGTATTATTATACAAATGAACCAAGAATTCAGACCTCACCCCGTGCTTGTTAATTATGAAGCATCCCGTGATGGTATTATCAGAAACCGCAGATTGAAGAATCCAGTTGGATTTGTGAGTAATCAAGGGTATTTGAAGTTTGGCGCTGGAAAGAAAATTTATTATTGCCATCGTTTCGTGTTTGAATGTTTTAATGGATTGATCGAAGATGGTCTTGTTATTGATCACAAGGATTCTAATCCAAAGAATAATTCCTTATCAAATTTAGAAGCTGTTACACAGAGTGAGAATTTGAAACGAGGAAGGACTGGCACTTGCAAAACGGTTGGGAAGAGACCTGTGAAATCTTTTAATACAACAACTAACGCAGAAAAAATATTTCAATCATTATATGAAGCCGGCAAGTATTTCAATATTTGTAGAGCCTCGGTACAAAAGGTTGCAAGGGGGATTTATCTATCGGCTATTTCAAAAGAGACAGGACAAAAAATTCGATTTTCGTATGTCTATAACACTAAGGGAGATAACTCTTTCATAACCCTTAAATAAAACCAAGGGAGTTATCTCCCTTAGATTGTGTTAACTTGTTTTATGGGTTATTGTGATTCAGCGGCTGGGCATTGTTTTGTAAGAAAAGAAATGTTTTCAAACAATTATAATCTTTTTTTTAGTGCTTTATGCAATTAATCTGTCTCATTTAAATACTGTGAAGCACCATTAACAAGTAATTCAAGAAAATAAAATAACACACTCTGTGGATTGACGCTGCTGTATTAGTCACCTTATATACTAAATGAAAGGTTTAAAGCTGGGGCTTTCGAAAGCCAATCCGACCAATCAAAAGCAACCCACGCCATTGACACGTGTGTGTGGTTGACTTTTCTCAATCATGCAACCGGGTTTAATTTCATGGGTTGCTTTTGATTGGTCGGATGGCCGTAGAAAATCAGCCCCGTCGTTTCATGTTTGTGCTGTCCTGTGCCGTCCCATTATCATTGAATTATAATCCATCCTTAATTAAGTTAATTAAGTATATGTATACCTACAATTTGCCACAACACTCGAGTGGAAATATATACGGTATTTGTGCTGTCCTTAATTAAGTATATGTATACCTACAATTTGCCACAACACTCGAGTGGAAATATATACGGTATTTGTGCTGTCCTTAATTAAGTATATGTTGTGACGTCACACCCCAAGCATATCTTCTGGGCGGTCTAAGATGGCGTTTGCCACGTTAGGCCTCCCTTCCGGAGATGTATGTTTCGGGTTTCCTTTGGGCTTACTTGGATGTGAAGGCAACCAAGGAGTTCCAAAGATGTGTTGTCGTATATATGTAACCTAGGTCATTTCACGTAAACATACCCTCTTGTGATTCTAACCCGTTATTTGACGAGTTAGATTCACTCTTAGGGGAATATGTTTCCGGTGAATGTAAATATAAATGACCTAAAATAAATAACATCCATGGATGTAATTAGCTCTCCGTCACATTTGGGTAGCCCCGTATGGTGTTCAAAAATGAATTACCGGCCAAAAGAAACGGTCATAGGGTCAAATCGAGATTGAAGAAATCTCAGAAAAAAAAAATGGAAATTTGAGAAAAATACTCAAAGAAAGAACCCTATGAAAGACACAGTGGCCTATATCAAGGGGGTCAAATGACTGATAACCGCTCATCATGGTTGTTATTTATTTTGAAAAAATATATTTATATATACAGAATTAATTTTAAAAAATATATTTATATATACAGAATTAATTTTAAAAATATTAACGGCTCTTTCATTTTTGAAAAATGAATTAGAAATATGTATTATCATATATGAATTCTGAAAATATGAATAGCATCATAGTTGAAATTGCAAAATTGAAAAGCCAGGATATTAAATTGTCAGATGGGTTAAATCCTGATCAAATCAAGTCGGATTTTCAGGATATAGAATACGGAGTTAGCACTAACAAGTATATGCTACCAAAGAAATATGCACTCATCAAAAAAATTCAGAATTCTATTCGAGACTCTCTTGCATTTTCTAGTGAAGTAGGTGTGTTTGTTCCGTTATATACTATCGTGGAAGGAATACGAAAAGAATTGGGTAACGAATATGAATTGAAAAAGGAAGTTAATTCTAAAATTAGAAACCTACGAGCGTTAATTCAAGAAAATGAACTATTTTGATTGACCGACCCTCAAAAGATTTTGTCAGACAGTAAAATCTCCTTGAGATTTTCATTTTTTTAGCATTTTTTGAAAAATATTTCACACTGCGAAAATAAAATAGAATCCTAACAGCTTTTCTCTATGGAAAATCCAATGCAAAATCGACTACTTGACCCTACGAGGTTTTTTACCAAAAATCGATGAAAAATCACTGAAAACAGGCAAAAATTGATGAAAAATGGCTAAAAATCATCAAAAATGAGTTTTAACAGCTTTTCCTTATGGAAAATCCCATGTAAAATCGACTACTTGACTGTAAAAATCTCAACTGAAAACCACCAAAATGGCACCAAAACTGTCAAAACAGGCAAAATCAATGAATAAAAAATAAAAATATTTCACAGCAATAAAAAATAAAAAATTTTCACAGCAATAAAAATATTTCACACTGAATAAAGTATTGGACCGTTAGGGATGGAATCATTGATGGGAAAAATTGTTTTGCAATTGAAAAATGGTTTCTGATTTCAAATAATGGTCAATGAAGCATTAACGACCCGATTGGCTCGTGAGCGACTAGATGCAATTAAGAAATTTATACCAATTCGCGACTCTGTCAGGAATAAACTGCAACAACGACAGAGTCTTCAGACTGATTTTGCTGCGGGATCTGAAGAGTTGTTTAAACCAATAACTACAACAACGAAACAGATAGTGTCAACAATCTCTGAGCAAGGAAAAAAACAAGAAGAGACTTTTCTCCCTGTGTTAGAAAAAATAGCAAAAAGAACTAAACAAACAAAAAAGTCTTTAGAAACACTTCCAGTAGATATAGTAGCTACTTCACGGCAACAACAAAAAAAAGAGCAAGTATTAGAAGAACTAGGTGATATTGCAAGAAAACAAGAAGAGGAAGAAGACGTTACTATAGAAAAAATGCATTCACCGCAAAGTATATTTACACACTATGCATACAGCATAATTAAAAATTTTAAAGATGACAATGATTTAATTAACTTTACCGCGCGGAATTTTTCACTCGATAAAAGAGAAATAGCTGTAAACAAAGGGTATAAAGAGTATATAAAAAACGACGAGAATTGGATAAAAAAAAGTATACTTGGCAAACCGTGGTAGATTTAGAATCACAGAAAGTAACCGCAATAATTTTGAGAGTTTTAAAGACAAAGTATTGAGTAGAATAGATCAAATGAATATAGTAGTTAAAGAGGATGAAGAGGAGTCAACTGGAGATGAGTATTTAGGCAGCGGCATAGTTGAAAACACTAGCGTTACTTGTCCTGGTAACATTCTCAGTGATATATCACGGTTAGAAGTTCTCATCGGAGGAAAACGAGCCGGAAATAACTCTCCGGAAATAATTAATGAAGCAGCTGATATCTGTAGACGATTATTTGCCGGTGGTATCATGGACATTAATGTATATCGAGAATTCATTGCTGAGTTAGTTGAAAATCACAAAGATGCCCATGGTTATTACAGCGATTGATCACTAATTAAAAAACTACTAGTTTTATAACAAGATGATTATACACTACAATCATGATAAACCAACCTCCGTCTATGTGGTAAATTCACGGGTGCCAGTTTATAGAGCATACTATGGAGATGGTTTAGGTAATACCATTGCAGGTTTATTTACAAGAATGGCCCCAAAAGTGATGCCGTTAGCTAAACAATTAGGAATGAAAGCCATTGATGTTATTCGTGATAAGGGTATTGGTGCTGCTGGAGATCTTGCCGGGAAAGCGTTTTCTGCAGCAAAGGATAAAATAACATCATTAGTGAGACGAAAAAAGAAACCGGTACCATTGCCATCTACAGCAGAAATGCCTGCAAGTGTTAGTAAAATAATAAATAACGCAGTAGATGAAAAATTAGCGTCATTGGGGAATCCAAGTGACCAAAATAACATGATAGCAAACATGATAGCAGGAAGTGGCTTTAAAAAACCGCGTAGAAAACGCTAGCGTTTTTCACGATGAAATGGAAAATCCGATTTAGACTCTGATAAATAGAATAAAATGTTCAAAAGGTCACCTGATCCAGCATTTGATATGGAGGCCCCAGTGCGTAAAGATGATTCTGTACGCGATTTTCAATTTTATTCTTATCACGCAGTACAACCAGATCTCCGATCACGAATTGAACTTCAAGTTCATGATACCAGTAAATACTTTTTGCCTTGTGAAGCGTTTATTGAAGTAGAAGGAGAACTTGTAACCAATGTTGCAGCTAATACACCATATGACAATAACCCAACTCTCCGAGTTGGTTTTGTCAATAATGGCATCATGGCGTTATTTGAAAGCGCTAGATATCTCATTGATGGAAAAGAAATTGAATCCATTGACCGTGAAGTTGATGTGGCTACAACAATCATAGGGTTAGCGAGATATTCTGATGATTATACAAGATCAGCGGGTCCATCTATGATGTTTTCTAAGGATATTAATGATCACCCTGAACACAACCAGTATTCTAGAGTCAAGGCAACACAAGCAACTGCAGTTAATCCAGCACCAGCCGGATATACAAGACCAGCTGGTGATTTTGATGTCATAAATAATATTACTAACTTCAACCTAGGATTTGCAACACGCGTAGCAACGTTGCAAGGACAGCGTCGACAATTTTCATGTGCGATTCCACTGCATCATATATTCGGATTCTGTAGAAATGTTAGAAAAGTTATTTATGGAGCTAAACACACAGTAGCGCTTGTACGAAAGGGTACTGATAATGATGCAATATGGCGTGATGCTGGTGTTCCCGAGGGTAAAGTCATTTTAACAAAACTAGCATTGTGGATGCCAGTGTTAACTCCATCAATCATAGCAGAAGAAAAATTGTTATCATTTATGAACCAAGGAGGAAAATCATTGTTGAGTTGGTTATCAGTGACTACGGATATTAAACAGGATAATGTTGATGATATATTTACTTGGCATCTGGCATCAAAACAAGGTGTTTCAGCTCCACGTCATATATTTATTGCATTACAGAATAATGAACGAGTTGGTAATCAACAACGAAGTCATATGATATTTGATCAGTTAGGTGTTAGAGAGGTCTCACTGAGAATAAACGGACAGCAGGAACCATCTGAAGATGTACAACTTGATTACGGTCAAAATCATATTTCACGTGTCTATCATAACTTATTGTCGTTTATGGCACGTGATCTAAATGTGGATACTGGTTTGCAAATATCAGAATTGGATTTCAAAAGCCTCTATCCGATTTATTACTTTTCATTGGAACATCTTGATTTGATGAGACAATCTGTCGTTGATATACACTTTAGAGCCCGTGTAACCCGTCCTGGTGGTATTGCTAATTATAGAGCGGTTGCTGTCATTCTCAGTGATAAATCAATGCTACTTGAAGGTGTTGGTGGACGAATGAGATTTATTGATGCACCAGTGGAAAATCTTTGATAGCAATTAGATCAATCTGTATTTGTATAATGTCATATAGTAATATCAATGTATCATTGACACCTGGTCAGTTAAAAAAATTGCAATCAAAATCCGCTAAACAATGTGGAACCACAATCACGTTGAAACCTAATCAAATGAATGGCGGGGCAAATAAATTGCCACTGACAACTCGTCAAGTGAAACATTTCAATGATGCTTTCAAGGATAAAAAAGGAGTTCAGATCACACTCTCTGCGGCTGCTATCAAAAATATGATAAAAACAGGTGGTATATTTCCGTTGTTTGCTGCGTTACCAGCATTGGTTGCGGCAGCAGCCCCAGCAGTCGCAAAAGCGGCCGCATTGGGGGTAGTTGGGGGCTTGGGGACAAAAGCGGTACAGAGCATTGCTGAATCATATGAACCGAAGAAAGGTCGAGGGTATAAAAAAAAGGGAAAGGGTCTAAGACTACCAGGAACCCCGTATTCATGGTACAGCGGAAAAGGTCTGAGACTACCAGGAACCTCGTATTCATGGTACAGCGGGAGATCCGTTCACGGATCAGGCCTGAGACTACCAGGAACGGTTTATTAATTCAGAAATCTTCGATGGTTCCCATGTCCAATTTTGATTTAATGGATGCTGCTAAAAAACTAGCCATAAAAAATTTCAGAGGTGTTTTTATGAAAGATCAATTACCACATCAACCAAACAAAACTGAAACAGGTATTATTAATCTCGATAACAGCACCGGACCTGGAACTCACTGGGTTGCATACGCTATTGATCCACGTGGGATTGTCTATTTTGATTCATATGGATTAGCCCCGCCAAAAGAGTTTATGCGTTATATAAAAACTTTTCCAATGAAGACTTGGTATTCTACGCTACCAACACAACAAATCAATGACCCACCAATATGCGGCAGTGAAGTATTAAATGTCCTTAACGCTATTTCAGCATCTAGAAAACCACCACACATTGTCGTAAATGACTACACTAGTAGTCGCTGGAAATCGAAACGATTTTAAAGAGAGAAAGAGTTTTACAATAACATGATTGATATTTGGGGGAGATCTTTGAAACCCAAACCCGATGACACTGCAACCCCTGATTCTATCAAGGATATAACAAAAAAAATTAAAGATGAAATCGCTAAGACGTTGAATTTAGTAAATGTTGATCCTAATGAGATAGTTGTATTTCAAGACAAACAGGGTAAATTGAAATCCAGTAATGTGTCGTTGGATGATATTTTAGTTAAACAACGAAACGCAATCGAGAACACCGTTGCGTTATTTTCCGATCAGGGTAAATTGAAATCTAGTAATATTTCTCTGGATGATATTTTAGTTAAACAACAAAAAGCAATCGAGAACACCGTTGCGTTATTTTCCGATCAGGGTAAATTGAAAACCAGTGATGTGTCGTTGGATGATATTTTAGTTAAACAACAAAACGCAATCGAGAACACCGTTGCGTTATTTTCCGATCAGGGTAAATTGAAAACCAGTGATGTGTCGTTGGATGATATTTTAGTTAAACAACAAAACGCAATCGAGGATACTATCGCGTTATTTTCCGATCAGGGTAAACTCAAACCGGGTGTACTCGTTTCGACGATTACAAATCGATTAAAAACTCTCAACGATGAGTTAAACAATTCTGTGACTGTACTAACAGCACTTGAATCTAAAATTGAAGAAAACGGAAAACAGTTTACATCATTTCGTAGAAATATCATTGATAAATTTATTGGAACCCCGTTAGATAAAATTGAAATAAAACTCCCTGATATTAAAAAATCCATCGATGAGACCAAAAACTTCATCGAAGACATCAAAGGTGACAGTCATTGAAAAAACAAAAATTCCTCATGAGAAAACCAACAACGTCGTGTACACAATCCAACACGGATCATTTGAGTGGACACCTACAAACAACAAATTAGATATCACTGCAACCGTTAAGGGTATTTATCGATTAACACTAGTAACACCATTGTCTCAATTTAATATTTCATCGTCCAGTTCATCCGGGGTCAATAATACGATTTCAACGATCATCGACAAGGATACAACTGAAAAGTTCACAATCACATCTACTGATAAAAATTTGGTTAGGGTTTCAACAACGTGGTATGTGGAATTCGTAGCGAATTTAAGTAAATCGTAATTGAAAACGCTAGCGTTGTTAAAATAAAAATGATTTCATCATCGCAATATCGTTATGATCAGGTCAGAGAATTTCAAACTAGACTCAAAACCCTGTCTGAGGAGTATGCAATGAAAATAAAAAAATATCGCAGGAGAATTACCGCAATTGATGTTACCGTGTATTCAGTGAGTGGTGTAATCACCGGAGCTGGTATTATACTGTCTTCAGTGACAATGATGGCCCCGATAGCTGTGCCAATTTGCATTTCTGCGGCAACAACAATCGCTGGAATTATTTCAATAATCACAAAAAAAATATCATCATGCAGCCAACGGAAACTACAAGACTACATAATTCAATTTCATGTTGTGTCCACTGCATGCTCGCAATTATCCTCATTGATATCGTCATCTCTCGATGATACAATTATATCAGAGAGTGAGTTTTCAGCGATGGTAGATATATATGATTCTGCGATGTCAAAATTAGAAATACAAAAACATGAGTATAATAACAATGACAACACCGATGGAATCAGAAAAAACCAAAATGATCTCAATAATCTCAACCATACCAGATTGTGAGTTCTCAGTGATGGTCAGTATTTTTGATTCCGCGATATCAAAATTAGAAATACATCATGAGTATAGCAACGATGACAACACAGATGGAATTACTTCAACAAATAGTGGAGAACACAAACCCAGTACAAACCAGCATGATCTCAATAACCTCAACGAATCCAGAATTCAGTGTGAATTTCCCCTCTCCGGTCCCAGTGAAGGAGATAGCGCTAGCAAAATTACGAGTGTATCACAGCTGGCCAAATATTAGGTCAAAATCATTTGGTGGTCAACAACCCAATAATTCTTTAGTGTTTGCAAATAAGAATAAACCCGACGGGACTCCAGACTGGAATGTCGTTTCGATACCAACCGGATCATACCAAATCGAACAAATCAATAATGAATTCGCGCGTAGAATAAAATCGATTACTGGAAAAGAATCAAAAATAGCTATAACAGTTCATGAGCCTACACTATCATCTGCCATTGAAATAAGCACAGAAGGATACGTCGTAGATATCTATCAAAGCTCAATAAGAACAGTGTTAGGTTGGCCTGAAATCCCACCAGGGGGAAAAACCGTTGATGTACCAGAACCACAAAAATCTGATTATATCACCGACAGAATAAAACCTGATAATCCAATAAGGAGTTATAGAGATTATAACAAATTGAATTTTTTGGATAGCCGATTACATATCAACCAGGAGAGAGGGGTGGTGACAGGACGGGTGTATTATTTTGTTAACGAACCTAAAATCGTTGAAAATTTCACAGCAATGAATAATGATTTTTCACTGTTGTTAATATCTCTTAAATCCGGCTCTCTCACCCGAGATGAATTTATCAGCGTCGTAGAAACATGCAATAAAATTATCGACGATATGGAAACATTTAATTTGAAAATTATTCAGGATATATTAAATGAAGATAATCCCAGGTCGAGAGACGAATTTGCAAGTGAATATAATATTCCCGTCAAAGATATTCCGACATTCAAACTACCAGGATATAACGTACCAGAACTAAAAAAACTTCTCAGTGACATCATCGATATTGGTTTTAAAATAATTCATGATACGTGGAAAAAAACATCATCACCGGAAATAAAAATCCTCAAACATAATAATGACCCAGATGGTGGTGGCAGGCATATTGCTCCGTTCAATGTGAATATTTCATCGGTGATAGCAATCAATTTAGTATGTGATGTTATCGAAGGAAGCTATCAAATAAATTTAGAACGATCAAATCAAGCTCAGCAAGGATATATTTTGTATTCGTTTGCACCAACAGCTCCTCCAGGATTTTTAATTATTGAGGATCCAACTAATCCAGTCTATATGCGGTGTCATAATAATTCATTAACCAGAATTAATTTCAAACTCACTGACCAGTCCAATAATCTGATTGATTTACAAGATGAGGTGTTAGCGATTAGTCTGTTTGTAAAGTCGTAGTGATTTTCGTCCTAAGGACTGGATCAAATATTCGGTTGAAGCAGCAGAGGGTATATCGGACGATCTTCACCGTAACCCAGAACTGAAAGTTCTAGCAGCAGAGGGGGTGAGTCACAACATCATTGCGGACATTTATGATTCATCAACGAAAACGCGAATACAGTATCACCTGCGAAAACTCATGTTTTCAGACAAAAATCACTGTCATTTTTTTTCAGGTTAAAAACATGAATTTTTCGCGAGAAGGGTCTATTCGTGCCGTTTTAAGGGTATAATAAAAAATAACCGAAAAAAAGGTTGTCCGATTCACCCCCTCTGCTGCTATGTATGACCAATTGTACTACGTGAGAATGGGTTATATATGTATGACCAATTGTACTACGTGAGAATGGGTTATATATGTATGACCAATTGTAGTACGTGAGAATGGGTTATGTATGTATTCGCCTTTTAGTACGTGACAATGGGTTATATATGTATGACCAATTGTACTACGTGAGAATGGGTTATATATGTATGACCAATTGTAGTACGTGAGAATGGGTTATATATGTATGACCAATTGTAGTACGTGAGAATGGGTTATATATGTATGACCAATTGTAGTACGTGAGAATGGGTTATATATGTATGACCAATTGTAGTACGTGAGAATGGGTTATATATGTATGACCAATTGTAGTACGTGAGAATGGGTTATGTATGTATGACCAATTGTAGTACGTGAGGATGGGTTATATATATATGACCAATTGTAGTACGTGAGAATGGGTTATGTATGTATGACCAATTGTAGTACGTGAGGATGGGTTATATATGTATGACCAATTGTAGTACGTGAGAATGGGTTATGTATGTATGACCAATTGTAGTACGTGAGAATGGGTTATGTATGTATGACCAATTGTACTACGTGAGAATGAGTTATATATGTATGACCAATTGTAGTACGTGAGAATGGGTTATGTATGTATTCGCCTTTTAGTACGTGAGAATGGGTTATATATGTATGACCAATTGTATTACGTGAGAATGGGTTATATATGTATGACCAATTGTACTACGTGAGAATGGGTTATATATGTATGACCAATTGTACTACGTGAGAATGGGTTATGTATGTATGACCAATTGTACTACGTGAGAATGGGTTATGTATGTATGACCAATTGTACTACGTGAGAATGGGTTATATATGTATGACCAATTGTAGTACGTGTGAATGGGTTATGTATGTATGACCAATTGTACTACGTGAGAATGGGTTATGTATGTATGACCAATTGTACTACGTGAGAATGGGTTATGTATGTATGACCAATTGTACTACGTGAGAATGGGTTATGTATGTATGACCAATTGTACTACGTGAGAATGGGTTATGTATGTATGACCAATTGTACTACGTTTGAATGGGTTATATATGTATGACCAATTGTACTACGTGAGAATGGGTTATATATGTATGACCAATTGTAGTACGTGAGAATGGGTTATGTATGTATTCGCCTTTTAGTACGTGAGAATGGGTTATATATGTATGACCAATTGTACTACGTGAGAATGGGTTATATATGTATGACCAATTGTAGTACGTGAGAATGGGTTATATATGTATGACCAATTGTAGTACGTGAGAATGGGTTATGTATGTATGACCAATTGTAGTACGTGAGGATGGGTTATATATATATGACCAATTGTAGTACGTGAGAATGGGTTATGTATGTATGACCAATTGTAGTACGTGAGGATGGGTTATATATATATGACCAATTGTAGTACGTGAGAATGGGTTATGTATGTATGACCAATTGTAGTACGTGAGGATATGTTATATTTGTATGACCAATTGTAGTACGTGAGAATGGGTTATGTATGTATGACCAATTGTAGTACGTGAGAATGGGTTATGTATGTATGACCAATTGTACTACGTGAGAATGGGTTATATATGTATGACCAATTGTACTACGTGAGAATGGGTTATGTATGTATGACCAATTGTAGTACGTGAGAATGGGTTATGTATGTATGACCAATTGTACTACGTGATAATGGGTTATATATGTATGACCAATTCGAATTCTTGCAATAGCTACCTCCACCCTTCAGATGGTTCTGTAAGAAAGATTTAAATTCTCTTTTTAACACTATTTTAGTGTGCAAAATACATGTAGTATGCAGTTGATAGGGACTATTTCTAACCGTATAAACATCATCGCCTTTTAGTACGTGAGAATGGGTTATGTATGTATGACCAATTGTACTACGTGAGAATGGGTTATGTATGTATGACCAATTGTACTACGTGAGAATGGGTTATGTATGTATGACCAATTGTACTACGTGAGAATGGGTTATGTATGTATGACCAATTGTAGTACGTGAGAATGGGTTATGTATGTATGACCAATTGTACTATGTGACAATGGGTTATGTATGTATGATCAATTGTAGTACGTGAGAATGGGTTATGTATGTATGACCAATTCGATTTTTTGCAATAGCTACCTCCTCCCTACGGATGGTTATGTAGGAAAGATGTAAATTCTCCTAGAGTTGGCTTGATGGCGTGAGGTTTGTTGTTGACTGCATCATGCTACGATCCCTGCCACTTTGGATGTAAAGACTCTTTGATACTAGGTTTAACATCAGTATACGGTATTTTAAAATCAGACTGTTCTTGTGATAGGGCTTTTTTAGCAGCGTGATCTGCTCTTTCCTTACCTATACTACCAATATTGCTCGGTAACATTGAGGTACTCAGCTCAATAATTTTGACGAGAATATTGATTAATAATTGGTTCTCCAGTTTTTTTATTATGTAGTGAATGAAGTACTGATAGTGAGCCAGAGAAGATGATGCTGTTTAAAATACGTTTGTTTCCAGAGCAAGATCTCTTGATCTGATTTCGGCTGAAAAACATTGATGTAATATTTGTCAGGCTAACTTTTGTTGTGCGTTTTCCGCTAACGAAGGTTGAGGCAACCTTTTCCCTATTCTTTGATCCATGGATTCTTGTGTAATATTTTAATTCGGTGAGGAGTTCGTGATAAAAGATGTGGACGATGGAACATGTTGTCTCGGAGTTTTTTCCTTCGTGTAGCGTAAAATGTAATTTTGGTTGTTTAAGTAGCCTTGGAGGTGTTTTGGAGACAAACGTTTTCTGAATTTTAGAAAGATTTTGTTACTGTCAAGACTGGATGCTATTATATTGCTAAAGGAAGGTATAACATTTGGTTTATTTTCATATAAGGTTTTGTATTTGGGTTGAAAAATAGCTGATGAAGTAGGGTTCGGAGGGTCTGGTCTTACTTTGAGAGCATATTGTGCGGAAAAACAATTCTCTTCGATGTGATAAAGGTGGTCCGATCTCTTCAGCGAGAAGGTTTTCACATGGGGATATCATAAATGCTCCCTGAACGAGTGTTATTCCTTGCTGAATTGGTTCAAGCATCTTCAAATAAGACTTCCTAGCTGAACCATAAACAACACATCTATAGTTTTAGAGCGAACAAACGTTCAATATATACTAAGGATGACTTTTTTTAATCAGCACCCCAGTGTGCGCTGCTGCCTTAAGTAGATCTAGAGATTTCAAGCATTTTACTTTTAAGTTATTGATGCGTGCAATAAAAGCCAGTTTTCTGTCGAAAATAATACATACAAACTTTGTTTCCTCAACCACTGGAATAGGTGTTTCATCCAGCGTGAGTTTAGGTTCATCATGATGTCTTCGCAACTGACAGAAGTGCATAATACCATATTTAATTTCGAGAATTTGAAACCGTTAGTACTCACCAAATTTTAAATCTTGTTGATATGATGTAGTTTTCTTTCAATTGTATGCATGTGCATGTGCTTTCATCGATAACATTTTAGAAAATCATCAACGCATAATGAACAGTCCACATATGGAACCAAATATCATCAACGTATAATGAACAATCCACATATGTATCCAAACACTTGCTGATGCTATCGAATTTGATATTGAAAAGTGTCACACACAAAATACTGCCTTGGGGCACCCCCATCTCTTACTCGTGCATATCTGAGTGTATAGATCCCACTCGTTCCTTCACACTTTTCTGTCTGAGAGAAAGTTCGATATGAAAGAGGTCAGCTGGCCTTTTAAACCAAGCTTGTGCAGGTCATTTAGTATCCCGTACTTCCATGTCGCGTTATAGACCTTTTCTACATCGAAGAAAACCGCTAATACATGTTCCTTTGCAATAAATGTGTCGCGAATAAATGTTTCCATTCTAACAAGATGATTACTGGTTATAAGGCCATAGCGAAATCTACGTGTGAAATGGATATTAAGTTGTTAGCTTCCAAGAACCATACAAGCTGAGAATTAATCATTCGTCCCATAGTTTAGCACAAACAGCTTGCCAATGCAATAGGTCAATAGTTGGTAAGATCGGAGCTATCTTTACTCGGTTTGGGAACTAGTATTACTGTTGCTTCTTTCCAAATCGTAGGTACATTATAATCCATAAATCATTGAAAATTTGTTGATGATGATTCTGGAATGTATTTCGTCAGTCCCAGCGGATGTATAATGGACCATGTCTAAAGTTCCCATAAATTATAATATTGAGAACAGTTGTTTATAAATTTTCGAGATGTTGGATGTGAATTGTAAACGTGACTTTTCGTTTTCATTTTTTTCTTCTTATCTTTGGAAGGCTTCTGAATAATTAAACTGTAATATCAAGTTTGGAACAAAAATTGTTATGTTCAGTTTCGGATAACGGAAACAATTGAGATTTTTCTTTCCATTTATTTTGCTGATGGTATCCGAAAACTGTCTTACTAGAGTAACGAGAGTTTAAAGAGGAAATTTTGATTTTTTTTCCCATGATGCTCGTTCACTTTCTTTGATTGTGCGGTGATCTTTGATCCAGATAATTCGACATTTACTTAAATATTTGGTCGAATGACTCTTGTTCATTTTTCCAAAGATTTTCGAATTTGTCTAATGGGTTTCTTACATTCCTTAGTGACCGCAGGTTTTGTGTTATTTTAATGTTCGGTGAGGCATTGGCAAAGGATTATTCTGCAATGTGGAATAATTTGGATTCTCTTTAATAATTATAATAAAATGAAATATTATAATTGAAATAAAAACAAATTGGTAATAGCTACTTGGAGAGAGAGAGAGAGAGAGAGAGAGAGAGAGAGAGAGAGAGAGAGAGAGAGAGAGAGAGAGAGAGAGAGAGAGATTTTAACTAACCAATTCGTGTGGAATCAAAGTTAACAAAAAGTAACACAAACCAGTTTGAAACGTTGCGAGAGACAATTTAGTTTGTTTATCTGCGGGGCTAAATATGAAGAAGTGTTGAAATAACTGCAACATTGAAATAATTTCAATGTTATCGAGTGCTATAATTCATCATATGTACATGTTATGATGGCAATTGTTTTTAAAAAATATTGCATGGACATGCGGTATCAAGCTTTCGCCTTTACCGATCACTGTTATCTCACTTTGGCTGCGTGGGTTTCAGCCTCGGGCACTGTTAATGTGATCATTTTCGAAAGCATGCCAGTAGCTTTCCGTGGATTGATGGTTAGAAGATCATAGAAGAAAAATGAATATGAACTTTTAGTTACATACCACGCTGGGGGAACAGTCAAAATAAAATGCACAATCAGAGTTGAACAATGTACATTCCTTTCATACAATTGGAACTATGTACATGTTTTTTTTTCACCTATCATACTGGAAAAAAATCAAAAACAAGAAAATGCGAGAACTAACACAATTATCTTATATTCACAGCTTTTCCAATTTGCGCACTTAAAAAAATCACTGTTTACTTTTTCTTTGTTCTTCAATTGTATCTGAAAGACAGTAATTGTTTGAAGGTACTGTTTATTTACAGTCACCAAGAATCTTCGGTCATTGCCCCGCGAATCCGTGACTAAACATTGCGTTTTAAAAAATTTTAAATTAGTTTTTTTTTCATTACATATTAAGCATACAGGTAGGACAATGAATGCATTCAAAGACGAGTAATAATGTGTATAATCGTTACCTATGTTGCCAATGGCATCTGCCGCAAACAAACCGTAAATACCAAAACTATTTAGTGTCAATGCACAAGTTGCAATTTAGTTTTTGTGTGGACATTAAATGACAAAATGTACTTAAATCCTCTGAGACCAATTGGTTGTTGATATTGGGTGTGAAGCTAAATACTGTAACCCAGCTTAATTGTATGTGTATGCCAATGACCACGAGCTATTTATTCAAATGAGTACTTATTATGCAGCATATATGATAGTCGATGATCGCTCGAATGGCCACACTGCACTCTGACTATCTGAAAATGATGTAACACATATGTTCGTATTGTACCATAAATATTGTTTTCAATGTTTCATTTAGTTGATCAGTTAAATAGCTTATATATTAAGGATTTTTTTATTGTTATTTGCTTAATTTGGTAATTTCCTAAAAAAAAAAACAATATAAAACTATTAGAGTGCACGATCTTCACATCCAGACGTACCACGTGGTAGTAGTGTGAACATACGCAGTGTAATTACCAGATTGTAAACTATTTTAAAGATAAGTCAAAAAAGTTATTATATCATTCCATTTTTTGGGATTCCTTGAAACAGAATAATGTGAAATATTATGGTTTAAAATAACACATTTTCAAGGGAGGTTAAATGAAATATACAATATAATATCGGAATCTTGAACTTAAATAATATTTCAGTCTTGCCGTCATCAAAGTTGGGAATTTAATGTAATGTTGTAAGATTGAGATATTTATCTTTATCAATCTGCCCATCTATTTTGTCTTCGAAA
This sequence comes from Unio pictorum, assembly GCA_030141615.1. NCBI lineage: Eukaryota > Metazoa > Mollusca > Bivalvia > Unionida > Unionidae > Unio > Unio pictorum. Next base: position 27,670,138 of record JARLTB010000113.1, on the reverse strand, counting down.
TACGGAAATACGGACACAAAATTAATACTCGAAAATTATATGAGGAAAGCATGTGTTGGAACAGGATACTGAAAACTTTGAAGCCTATAAATTTAAATTTTTAATTCACGTGAGCACCCCCCAACTTTTCTATCTCTCTCGCGCTGAGGTAACCGAAGGAAGTATACATGTTAAATGAATAAATGAATGTTGACTTTTGGATAATAATTAATTTGTTGGCGGGCGGGTGGGTGATATAGAAAACAAGTATTCTAATTAGTTTGTGTGTAATTCCAGTTGAAAACATATGTGTTGATATCGGCAAGTAATGTTTGCATATGAGAAGAAAACAGGCGTAACTATTATACGAGCGTTGAAACTAACTTTATTGACATTAGTCATATAAGCTTAATTCTAACATAATTCAATGGGTTTCCTCACTACAACTGTTCCCTATATAACGCCGTTCTTCACATATGGCTAGTATAGTAAATATCCCAATAAAATACCTTATATTCATCAAAATATGTTTTTAGCATTGTTTGATTTTAGACTCTTTTAAGAAAAACAGTTACAATTTACTTTCAAGTTATAGTGACCTTTTTTGTTTACAACATATTTCACATAGTGAATGTTTATTTGTGTAACATTGCATATAAGTGGATACACTTGTATTTGTTCTGTCAACTACTAAACTTAGCTTAATCAGGCAGGATTTGTGTTGATTAACTTAATATGTTTCATAGAGGCTCTTTAAATGACGAACCAACGTGTCTTCTTCCTGTTCTACGCCGGCCAGCTTTAAGGAATTTTTATTCCGCTTCCGTTTACATTTAAGTAATGACGAAATAAATGTAGTCCTAGTTCGTTTAGTCTTGATCGCAATGTATTATAAAGAGCAAAGGTGTAGTCATTTAAAATAATTAAGGAGGGTCCAACATAGCGTAAGCGGGTTGACTGGTGATCACATGATGGCGATTTATTAAAAAACAAGGGACATCTTAACAGTGGAACAAGATAACTGAGAAAAATTATAATTGTGTCGTGTTTTCAAAACAAGGAGATGAAGAAACACATACGATGTGAATAGCTAATGCATCATGCAACACAATAATGTAGACGAAGATAGAAAAACAAGCACATATATCATGAAAAATAGCACAAAACGGAAGAACTGATTCAAGCCGAATGAGCGATAGCGGCCTTTTTCCGGAAGGATCCTGAGACTACAATATATACGATCTCAATCTATATATTTAAATTGCTTATTGGAGTTTTATATTTTTAAAAAGAAATTCAATCTAATTCAATACATTTCTCATTTAAATGTCATACAATATATATTTCTAATTTGCCTCAACCTATATGTTCATGTTCACGATATTTTCTTTTGGATATCGCAGCAAATGAAAGCAATTCGTAAAATGGTAATAACAGTATGAAGAAAAGGGAACCAGCTTGGAAATAGATGCAGTAAAATAGAGCTTATGTTGGTTTTGCTGGTCAGTTTTAGTATTTGTTGTTAATGAAAGATATATTGTAGTTAATAAAAATAATCGTATGAGAGCTTACATAAGTTGTAACTTTAAAATATTGAGCCATTTCATTTTTAATGGAATTTCAGTCCATTAACATTTCTAAGTTCATTACTGAAATATCACCTGATTATTTGGTGCTGAATTATAAGCACGTGTTTCAAGTCAATGCAAGTCAAAAGATTCTACCTCTCATGGCCTTTTCTCTAAACAGACGAGATCACCCAGGATGCATCTGTACTGTTAAATATAGGTTTGAACATGTGCACTCAGAAATAAAAGGTATTGATTTCATGGTGTTTTGAAAGGCCTAATATGCTAACTGAATAATATCATGAGTCCTGTACAGCTGCAGTCTATTTCGTCCAACATTTTGGAATGAATCTCTATACAGAACTCGGAGTCGTCGAGCTGAGTGATTGAATGAACGTTTAGAAGATAAAATAATTTCCTATGTCCAAGTCTTGAGTTCATCAAAGGAAAGTTTCATTTAGTAATGTATCAGTTGAAAGCAGATTTTTGAAATGGGGAAACGCCCGTTTGTGTCAAAGCAGTCCTTACAATTCGATATTCTGCAGGCACAGTCCGAGCCCAAGTACATTGTCTAACATTACTTCCTATGTTTCCAATTACGCTGTTAATGTCGAACGACTCCATGTGCAATATGTTTGCACCAGAAAACGATTCCAGCTCGATGATCCAAATGTAGCATTTGTCTTGTTTAATATGTGTTAAATTAGAATTAACAATTAATTGCAACTGCTTCTTTACAATATTTAAGTAGGACCCTGAAATCCTTGTGAACGTCTTAAATGTTGTTTACTCAAATTCCAATGGTTGGAGGGTTAGTCTGATCGTAAGTTGGACAAATAGGTACTCGGTGGTGTACGGTCTTTGTTTGATAAATTTGTTACGAAATGAAACTCAGATCCCCTATGCAGTTTGCTATATTAGCTTAAACATATCTGGATTAAACAATTATTGAGAGAGAGAGAGAGAGAGAGAGAGAGAGAGAGAGAGAGAGAGAGAGGTTGGGGGGGGGGGGGTAAGCTTATCTAGAAAAAAGCAACATATTTTCTGAGATATTTTTCTTTCGTCGATTGTCCTTTTATGGGTTCGTCTTAAAATACGCAACATTCTTGCATGTGCTTGTGTGGCAATTAAATATCCGAATAAAGTTTCAAATTGAAAATCACTAGTGTTTTACTTTAAGTGCTCTTCACTTTGATCTGTTTTTCATAATCATCAACAGATACATCCGTTACTGAATTAAAGACGTTGATTGTTATCTTTTAAAACACCAGTGTGCAATAATTTTTATTGTTTCTTTGATGTTATGTTTTACAGTTTGTTTTGTTGGTAATGTCAATAATACTATAACTTTGAAAGCAGTACATAAATAGGTATTACCTTCAGTTAACGTATCTACAATGTAAATGGGACAAAAGACATAATCCAACGTTTTAACAATGTGCGTCACACAAGTGTAAACTCTTAATTCTTACAGCTTCGCAGTTGGCGTCTCTTACACTGTGTATCCCACGTGAAGTCCAGGTTCACCTTCTTTAATCGCAAACTAATCAACACTGAACTTTCGCCATAACATGACACATTTATATTAATATATTTGTTAAAAATATGGTAACGAGTTTTAGAGGACTAGATTCAAAATGAAATTAACTCATACAGTCATAAATCCCGCGTTGACAGTATCCTAACACCTATGGAAATATTTCTAACGAAGACAACATAAATGAAAATCACTGTGACATTATTAAATGTGAATTTATATTTGCAGACTTGGGGAAAATATCTGATAAATACGTAAAAAAATATTCAGATCAAAACTTCCTGGTGTAATGTTAATTTAAGATAGCAATCTAGCAAACAATGCTATACCCGTTTGTGACCGAACTAGGAAGAGAAAAACAACGGTGTAGTACGTCACGTGCATTATTACTGGTCGTTGAACCGTAAGCTTGATTCAGTGGGGAATTACGTGGGTTTCAACAAATCAAAATTCAATTCGGCAATGGAGATTAAACCTGTTAAATCTTGCTTACAGATTAAAAGAAAAACAACTTCATGTAGATTACAGTTGTTTATTCATAACAAGTCACTGAGGCATTTCTTCATATATCCCTGACCTCTAATAAAAGGTCCATTGCAATATTGTTGACTAGAAAACACCATATCAAGCAGGTGAATGTCCTCTGCAGGGAAGCAAACTAATTTACAATCCCTAATAGGATATGTGACATGACATTCTTGCCGAGCTTATATATATATATATATATATATATATATATATATATATATATATATATATATATATATATATATATATATCTTATAACAAGTTTATAAGGTTCCATTTTACATATATGCTAAATAAAGTAACATATGTTAAAGGAATTTCGCATCTACAATACTTTTTTTCCAGTGGAATATGACACCAGGAATAACTGGAATTCTTGATTTCTTTCCAACCCAATTACAAGCTGATTTATTTATTAAGAAACACAGACTAAAGTTGCCTTTCATAACCATGACAGTATTAATTATTGTACAAAAAGCCTAAATAGTATCATTGTCTTGAAATAAAAGAATCATGACATTGCGTTTTTTTTTATTATCGATCATTAGATTAATAATGTATTGATTAATTGAATTGAAGTTCAATGTCAGGTAGGTGAGGATTACAATGTCAATGACTGGGAATTATGGATATCAAGTGTTAAATTAAGTCGTAAATTGGATAGAGAATGTCAAACTGGTGAGGATAAGCGACAATATAACTTGAAGATAATGTTTCATGTATACATTTAGCTGCAAACAAAAACTAAATTAAGAAAAATTCATACATAAAAAAACACATTGACTGGTGAGGACATCACGCATATATCAGTTTTATAACACGTGATATAACACTATCTAGTATGCTTGCATGCTAATTATAAAATTAATATAATATTTTACAAGAGAGAAAAGAAGGACAATTTCTGAAACTTTTCTTTGTGTCTAAATAAACTTTTCGAAATATTGTCTAAAGTTCCAAAATTATATCACAGAAAAAAATAGCATAACCAACACATAAATAATAAAATGCACTCTGTGATGTGACCAGCGTTTGAGTTTCTTACCTGTCTGTTTGCAAGGAGCCAATCACACCGTATGTATACTTCAGTAAAAATATTCCAACAAAACATAGCTAGTATGGCAGGAGATAGTTTTAACAAGGACTCTATTATAAACAAATTACCAACTCGATATTTTATACCATACTACATACATAACGACTGTAATGCCCCCTCACCCCCCCCCCCCCCCAAAAAAAAAAAACAAAACAGTTTGTTGTTTAGGGCACATACTATGATTATGCTGTCATTCCTAGCTAGGGTTCGGACCTTGTCATCAGGTATGCATTCTTACAAAATATAACCCAGGTAGACCGCATGAGTAGTTTACTCTGCGTGTGTCCGTACCAAGTAAAATTAAGAAGATAAAAGAAACAATTGATAACAATGACTTAAATAAAAACTAAGCACTATAATTACAATGAGTATATTTTCTACAGTATAAAATTGTTAACTATAATAGTCATTTATCAAATAATCAAGGATACCAGCCGCTGGCATTGATATACCCTTATTTCGCTAACACCAAATATGTAGACGATACCAATTATTCGAAGAAGTAAACGAAAGATAAAATCATAGACCAAATTAATGTTAACTCATTTGAGAACATCGCTGGTAATGCACTTATTTAAAATAATCGAGACCGAATCAGTCAAGCAGTCAGCTTGTACGAATAGTGTTTACTGTAGACATACTTGTAGAATTGCTCCAAACATTCAGAGCATTCCTTCGCTGCAGAATATGTCGTATATCCGCTGACGAGAGATGAATTAGACTGCCATTCTTATCAGTATCACCCCAACGCATTTTGTTTAATCAGATTGCTCTTGAGCATCTTTGTCATTGGTTTCATCATAAGCGCCACTCGCTTCAGTCGCAGTAGGCGAGTTATTGGGTTCCTTTTGAGGGTGTACTCTTTCATGCAAAATAAAACACAGATACATTTTCGTTTTATGTGCTCAAACGATCTGTCTAATTATGTTTCTTTCGAGATATAAAGGCACTGCCATATTCACCAACATATAAATTTATTCAATATTTGTGTTGGAAAATTCGTTCATCTTCTATGCTTTTTCAATCAAACTGCATGGTGTATTTAAAAGATACGATGAGCATTGTCTATGTTTCAGTTATTTGACTTTCCAAACACTTGGTAAAGCTATTTCTTTGTTAAAGACTTAACTGGAGTCCTTTGATATGGTTGGGAATGAAAATAAAATTGGTCAGCACTCAAAATTTGTGTATTAAACATGGCCACAAGCAAGTATTCAATTCTATACATGCCTCTTCTTTTTTTTCAGATGCAGAATCATGATATGCCATATCGCACTGTTTTGTATTGCTAAAGGAAACATAAATACAGAGCTTTTGTTAATATAGCAAAGACAATGCCTTTGTTCATTACAAGTGTATTGTTCATTATTATAGGCTTGCCTGCATGAGTACAACACAATCTTCCATAGCAAATTTAAAATGATAACAATATATATATATATATATATATATATATATATATATATATATATATATATATATATATATATATATATATATATATATATATATATATATATCTTCGTATTTTGTGCAAAAAATCCTTCACGTTAAGATGTCGTGGAGAGTTTCAAATATCGCTTTTTTACCTTATGTCAAGCAAGCAGGAGTTTTGGTCAGTAAGTACAAATGTATTCTTGACAATAACGAATTATGACATCGGAGATATGCGGATTGATGGGTTCTTGTATAATCAAATATTCGGGAGGTACCTAAAGAGTGAATTTATACAGAATATATCCTGCTGAGCCTGATTTGATGGTTCAGTATGTGTCTGATAAATTCCATCAATTACATCACATACAATATTGACTGCGATCGTTGAGGTTATGTTTACTATTCCCCGGTTATAGATGTCCACCTCCACCTTATGGATCATGATTGTATCGGACATACCTGTCGCAGGATTTATTTTTCTCCATAACTCGAGTATTTTAGGCAAGTTTTTGTTGTTAAGTTCGCTGAGTGGTTTCTTTAGTTCATCGGTGGCAATAAAAAGTGATGGCATTACAAATGTTGGTAATTTTTGTTCGGTTATTTTATTGTGATCAAGAAATACCTTATCGGAATAGAATAGAGCCATACTAATTATGATAAAATTTATAAATCATTACATCATGATGAAATCGCCGATTGATGTATTCGATATCGCCTCTAATCTGATTTAAATGCTGGATTATTTAGATAATTTGTTGTTTTATTTCATCGGAATAATATTGTGTAATACTAAAAGACTATTTTGTAATTTACCAAACATACGCGCAGGCTCGGAGGTTATTGCGGTTGAAAATTTCTTAATATATTCTTCATTCAGAATTAATCTACGACTTGAACTCTTAAATATATCATAACAACGTCTTCTTTTGGTAATTTTCCGTTACCAAATGAATGAAATAATTCCCTTTTCTAAATGTCTTTCCTGTATTTTGGTTCCTTTATTAAAATAAGTTCGTTAGTAAAAAAAAATCATCCCGGGTTGGTTCTGGAGGTCCTTTATAAACAGGTGAAATTTCAGACCATCCGATACCGATCTGGTCGATGAATGATAGATATCCATTATGTAGTCCAGTGATTTTCTTTCTACAAAGTTGGTTCGTGGACCGTTATAGCGATTTTTGATTCATTTCCTGTAATAGATTTTATTCTGCGCAGACATTCATCTATTATTTGTTCGATTTTTATCACTTCCTGTCGGTAACGAAACAACATATCAGTTGTCAGTTCTATGATCTTTATTTATATGTGCAAATAAAAGAGAAAAATTCGCCTGCAATCCACCGAATGATTTTGATCTAATATTCGTCCAACTATGATACATTCGTAATTGAGCAAGCTCAATTTGCTTTATTGGAATTGCAGTTGAAAAGTTTACGCTACACTCAGGGTTAGTGGAACTTACTGATATCATTGTTGGCTTTGGCGGAGTTGCATTAGTGACAATATGTTGCAGTAATTCGTCGTTAAGACCCGATGATATCAAAGAGGAAAGCTTGGATAATGCTAGTGTCACTGTGTTTAATGTTACTATGTACTCGTGTAGTTTATTCGGACTGCACGTGGATATTTGTTTTGCAATTATATTAAGAACACTAGTAAATGATGTTGCAGTTGACCCACAAATTGTTATAACCGCACGTGCAATCACTAGTGATCGAGTTATTGTTAATAGCACTACACCGGTTCTAGCGATAACAGCTGACACTGAATACACAATTATATCAACAACTCCTACACGTCTGCGATTTTTTTTTTATATTTTCACTGTATACTTATCAACGCTAGTTTGTAGTTTGATTTGTAATTCACGCACCTGAGTGTATATACTCTGTTACACATTGATTGAAGAGCACATTATTTAATTAAATTGCAGTTTAGCGATTAATTCAATACGCCAATTATAAAGCAAGACAAGTCTTTTATCCTAAGGTTCCACTTTAAATGTTACTTCTTTGTTTTGATCTAGTAGTACTAACATAGATCCAGAATATTTTGTAAGTGGATAACGCCGTGAGAGTGTGGTGTATATCGTGAATGTTGTAACACCAATCACTGACAACCTGTATAACCAGTAACCCCAGGGCGATGCTAAAAATATTTATTAGGTGGTGCCCATAACACTTGTCCAGACGCTACCGAATATAGTGTTTCAGTGATTTTTGTTATGTCAACGCGATTAATATCAACTACTGCTGGACTTCCAAAAATTTCAATAATGGTTCTATTTATGTTTTTACGAAAACTCAAGAACGTGTTTAAATGATTATAAAGTCAGTTCTAAATAAATTCATTCCAGTATTGATTGTTGTTAACAAGCCAGTAATTGGGATGTTTAATCATCAACAGATATCTTTGTTGCAGAGTCATCGTTTGAATCAGGTTCTCCAAGACAAATAATTTTGTTATTAGTCATGTTGAGAGGAACAGTCATTTTATCACCGGATTTTGTACTCGCTGCAAGAAGTGGAAATATACCACAAGATTTAGTTATCTCGGAAAAAGAATCCGCGGATAGAGTATTTCGTATTCTGGTATTGTCTTACTTAGCACCATTAAATTAGTTATGTCAGTGACAGATTATTTTTAACACATGTTATTTGATATATTTTTTCTGCGTTATTGTGGTTCCGGATTTTTTCTCTGACCCGGCTTGTAGTTTTGTAATCTGAGCTGGAGCCAGGGTAACATTTACATGATGATGAATGTCATTTATAATATCTACAGTTATCTAATTTGGAAAATTTTACATATTTTCTACTGGCGCATCAATGATTCTTATTCGTCCTCCAGTACTTTTAATTAACATTGATTTTGCGCGTAGTATAACAATAACTGCTCTGTAATTATTACAACGAACAGTGTTGAAACAAGCTTTGAAGTATATATCAACGAATGTCTGCCTGGTTAAATCAAGATGTTCATGTGAAAATAATAGATCAGATATATAATTTGAAAATCTAGTTGTGATATTTGTAAACCAGTATCTTTATTCTGATCACGTCCCATAAATGTTATCAAATTATAATACGCACGTGCCACATGATTATATTCAAAATTAATTAAATATCTTCATATGGTTCTCGTTGTCCATCTATCCTTAAACTTCAGAAACACAGAGTTTGTCAAATATCATATGATTCTGCTCTTGTGAATTTTATGGGTTAGTATTTTGAAAACCAATGGAAATATGTCGTGGTGCAAAAACACCTTGCTGTGATGCTATATGCCATGTAAAAAAAAATCATTAATTGTGGTATAAACACTATCCGTGATTGTTGTCATCCATGATAACATCAATTTCCCACTTTGATCCATAAAAGTAAGTTTTGTTCTTTATCAATCGATGGAGTCATTATTGGCATCCAAAATGAACGGTTTGACAATATTACTTTACCAGCATAGCCCCCAGGTCGCCAGATACCTTGTCTTACAAGCGCAATTGTATGTTTGGCTCCAAAATTAACCTTTCTAACATTTCTACAAAATCTGAAGATCTGAGATATTGGTATTACACATGAACATCTTCTATTATCTACCATTTACCTTGATCGTCGTGTAAGGAATCCTAAGTTGAAATTATCATTGATTTATATTACTGCATGTGTTTCTGCAGCTCCTGCAGTTTTCGTACAATAGTTACGTTTGTACTATCAGTTATATTGAAGTATTGTTAGCGGACATCATTGGTAGACCACCTGATCTATAGTCATTGGAATATCTAGCTTGGCCTATTATCGTTGTAGCAATATCAACATTTTTGAACTATTTAAATCAATCGTATATGTAGCGCTAAAAACAAAGCAATAATTCCATTATTAACAAAACCAACCACAACATCAGCGTTATATGCTGTTTCATCCGTTCATACAAGTTCACATTCTACTTCAATAAATGCTTCAACGAGTAAGAAATATCTATTTGTATCATGAATGTGTACTTTGATCCTTCCACGCTGATTTGGTTATCTTGCGTCATGAGAATAATACTGATAATCACGTGTATCTTTGAGAACAGATGCATCCATGTCGAATGCAGGATCAGATACACGTTAAAACATTGCATTATAATTGTTATCGTCTAACATGAAATCCACTTCCCGATATCAGATTTGAATTTATATTTCTTTCTGCTTCTTAACGCAGTGCGTCTACAGCCAACTCTGCTAGTTTCTGACTTGCGGCTTGATTTATTTTTTTACTTTTCTAACATTTTCCGGCATCACCTCAGTGCATGGTAATTTCACTGGCAGTGTTTTGCATCGTATTAGTCGTGATAATCTATCACTGATTGACGGAAACGCTTTACCAGCAACGTTACCATTAGCACCAGGAGTTTTCACGGACAACGTCAACATCTTTCATTGTTAATTGTTGTGCAATCGGTATTGCTTTTGGGGCAATCTTTCTAACAAAAAACCTGAACAGCATCACCGAGTCCATTTCAGCAAGATGCTTTATAGACTGGAAATCGAGAGTTAATTACAGGTCTACGTTGTACATTAGGTATGATCATCTTATTTATTATTTATTTATCTAATCACTGTAATGACCATCACAGATTCATCGATAAGAATCGATAAATGCTAATGTCCATAACACTACCTGTAAATAATCGTTGACAAATATCAGCTGCTTTATTACTTTTTTATGGGGAATTACTTGCAGCTCGTTTTCCTCCAATCATAATTTTTAGTCGTTGTACGTCACCGTCAATATTGTTAAGACAATAAATAAGACCACTTCGTTTAGTACCTGAACCTAAACCGCTTCCAGTAGTGCCAAGAGGAGGATCTGTATCGTAATATTCATTTTGTCGAAGCTCTTTATAAATAAAAATCCCATTTGTCCGCATTTTTGTTAAAACTATCAGAGCCTGCATCATTCTTACTAACAATACCCTTATTAAGGCGAATTTTATAGACCACCTTATGCTATGTGTCATCCGTTAACGTTTGGTGTTCTTGTAACATATCAAATGAATAAATAAATGTATTGGCAGTGTACTCATCTAATTGATCCTCATTATTATCTTTAATTTTTTAAAAATAAGTTTCTGGTCTAAATTTTGTATTTCATGTTTGAACAGATGGAAGAATTCTCTTCTCTTGTGTTTTATTCTGTTTTTCTTCTTTCTTTCCTTGTTTTTGTTCTTTTTTTGTTGCTGTTTTCGTTTTTCATGTTGATCATACATCCGGTTTACCTCACTGATGTAATCTACATAGGATAAATTTGTTGTGTCGATTTGACGTGTGCTAGTTTTTATTTTATAAAACACATCAGGCCGGTGCAGTAGACTGAAAATATATTTCCCATACATTGGTCACAACATTCGTTTTACATTTTCATAATGTGTAACAAAAAGAGCTGAAAATTCATTTAGATCAGTTTCGATTAATGTTAAAGTACCTTCAGTAAATTTGTTTCGTAGTTCTTGGATTATTTCTTCATCAGTTTTTTTTTCATTAGTAGTATGGTTTTTGCTGGTTGAAGTATTCAGCGTGAAAGGTCTTGCAAAACTTAAAAAGTCTTGATGTTTTTCAGTTTTTTCAGCTATTTCCTAAAGTTGAGGAAGAAGGGATTTAGTTATTTCAGTAACAGGTTTGAATAAATGTTGAGAACTCTCGGCAAAATACACTTGAGATTCCTGCAACTCTTGTAATTTTCGCCTGACAGAATCACTGACTGGTAGAAATTTCCTAATTGCTTCTTGTCGCTCTTGAGTTAATCTAGTTGTGCAAGATTCTGATACCATATTATTGATATATATTAATAATCTAATTTACAGCAGCAGAGGGGGCGTGACCACGAATAAGTGTCATTTCGGGTAAACTAACCCTCATAACAAATTTAAAAAAAACAGCCAATGACGACAACAATACAGTAACAAAAAATTAAATATCCGTAAGGCGTTCTTGGCGTATATTTTGTTTTTGTAAGATCCTCTACATTAGCAAATGGAACCTTATACAATTTGTTATGTTCGCCACCTCTGCTGCTCGAGCAGCATAACGATTATCCTTTATGTCCAGATGAAAATCTTTAATGATAACATGTTAAACAATGAGCAATGAATACATAGTATCAGCGGGGATAAACCACATAAAAATAGTATCAAATGCCTCTATTAGGAAACGCTATGTTCTGCACCTTAATGCGTTAAAGTAAACGCTTGAACGCATGCTAATAATAAATACCATCAGGTGTTAAAGTTGAAACAAAAGTTACTGCGAAATGTTACATTGATTTGAACACAAACGAGCAGTGGCAACAACAGAGTTTTAGGAAAATTTATTGAAGTTAATGAGCAACAACATATGTGGTAAGACATTGAAAAAATATCAGAAAAAGAGTATAATTAATAATGTTGACAGAAGAAACAAGGTTCTAGCAGAAGACAGTTTTGTTAGAATGAAGATTTTTAACAAACACTTTGCTACTGTTCATGAAAGAAAGACACCTTTAAAATTCAATAAGCTTGTCTACAATGTTTCTGCTATAAGACATTGTCACAGACAACAATTGTCATTGCTGAGCTTTATTTTACTGACTTAGCTTGTGTTGTACCATTTAAACTGATGTTTGGTAATACAGTACTTTTTTAACCAATAAGATTATTTGAGAAATTGAAGCTATCACTGTGATGATAATAAAAAGGCCATTGGTAAGTGTCACAGAATTAGAAGAAAAGTTTTTTTTTATACCTGAGAAATATTTGATTATTTGTGTTGTGCATACGTACAACGCTATCTAGGATGAATAGGTGTTTTTCCAGACAAGCGACGGAACCAACATATGTCTCGCCGCCGTAAAATACTTGCGTTTACGGACATCATAATCTCGAAATGTACGGGTATTTTACCTTGAATATTACTCACTTTCCTATGAATTTAAGCAAGATTAAGGTATAACCTATACTGGTCACTTTGGATCTGTCGAGGAGAGTGCACGTGGTATTTTTATAAGCCATAAGGGTGAGTGTTAAATTTATATTTTATTTGATATGCGAAGTTTATTGAGTTTGTATTGTCATATCGTGTAACGATTCATTTATTACAACGCATATTTGAAACGTTGTAAACTGTGAATTTCAAGTTGTCATTAAGAGTTTAATATATTAGTATTTTCCAGAACTCATTAATATTACCAGCAGTTTTGTTTTTTTGTAGCGAAAGAGGCTAACTGTCTAACGGATGTAATGCGACTGATGAGTTTAGCTGACGAATAGAGCTATCTAGATGTCTACATATATATATATATATATATATATATATATATATATATATATATATATATATATATATATATATATATGTACGTATGTCTGTACTTGTGGTGGAGCCACGACTATTGACGTATCTAATACAAGGGGGTGCTGTATGCTGTCTGTACGTGTATACGTATGACTGACTGTACATGTAGAGGATCCATGAAGGGTGTGAGCGGCCGATAAAATAAAGTCGGTCAACCCAAGGAACGGGGTGAAACAGTGCGGTTTATCGGTGGATGAATCGTGCGACTGTACAAGGGTCAAGAAGCATATGTTTATTCCATTTATTCCAATTGTTATTGAATTTGGTATATTTGTATCTACATGAGATTTTTTAAAATCTTAGTTGAATTCCAGAGATTGATGAATCTTACTGTCAGTGCAGAACACTTGAAATGTATTTGAAAACTTGAGATTGTTTGAATCCCAAGCCTAAGTCTATACGTGAAAATATGTGAATATCTTAGTGTGTACTATTATTTGAAACTGAGGTTTCTTGAAGCTGTATATCAGATAGATATAATATTATTGGTTTATTTTCAATGTGTGAATGTTAGTATAGAGTGATGGGATCAATTGTGTTTTGAGAGCGTGTGAGAATAATTGTATTTTTACATCATAAATTTTTCTTTACTAATCAAGTTAATTCATTTTCATCTGTCACACACTGTGTTTGAGTCATTTATTTAAGCCAATACTCACTCGTTTACAATTCTGCGACAGTAAGTTTAAAGATGAGATAAACGTTGTTCCCATAGCAGGTTTTACAGATCAAGGAGTAAAATGTAGTGTGCCAGATCTTGTGATACTACGGTTAGGAAACGAGCAAAGGGTATATAAAAAATGTTGAAATGGTAATGATAAGATGCAATTGCCATTTTATCAAGACTAATGTTGTAATAAGAAAAAAGTTATTTAGTTTCAATGATACAAGAGAATGTTCTGATGGCATAAACATTATGACGCATGGTAATATATGTATAACAATACATTTTGTGTAAAAATAAGATAATTTTAAAACGTTAGGTAAAGCAAATTTCTCCTGCCAAAAGAAAAATAATAATAGTCGTGTTAGTACTAGTTAGTAGTACCATAGTACTAGCATTATGGTAGTAGTCAAAAAGACCGATTATCAGCCAGAAATGTACTAGGATTGCTATCATATCTGTTATCAGAGCTGGGGAAGAGTCGAGAAAAGCGAAACGATTCCACATGGTCTCTGTGCAACTGGTATGATAGCGAATCAAATACATTTGTTCTAAAATCTGTCAACAACTGAAACTTATCTGATATAATTAAAGCAATTCATTTGTAACCACCTGTGACGAGGAAGTGGTGTCAGGATTGTCAGTTTGATTCGGTCCCACAACAAACAGTGACTCCTAGAAACGCCTTTTTTACTCTTACACTTTTGGAGGAGTGTCATACTCTTAAATCCAAGGGTTGTGTGTTCAATACTCAGAAAGGCTACTAAACTGCATTAGTCATGGTGCTTTATTCTCTTTGCCTTGCCACGATTTGACCTTCATGTTCTGATTTGACATATACACTAAAGGAACTCTCCCCCCCCCTCTCTCTCTCTCTCTCTCTCTCACACACACACACACACACACACACACACACACACACACACACACATTAAATAGGTTTTAAATGTTACATTTTAAACATTATTAGTATATCCTTTAATTGTTTCTCTGCTTCTTAGTTAATCGCTCTCATCATGCTTATATGCATCACTGCGATAACCAATATCCTTATTATGATTGTTGCTGTTATAATTAGAAGCAGTAAAGGTATACATTTTCTATCGCATGTTTCCCTGCCCCTCACTTGTCCAGGTTACACTGTATCAGCCTGAAGTGTGCCAACCCTGTGCGAAATTTACTGGCTTCGTATATGGTATTTAAGGTATAACGGTAGCAATTGAGCAAGTTCAGATGGGTGGAGCTTAAAGTGTAGGGTACATTGCATTCAGAGATAAACAACAACACAAGCTATGATTGGTGGATTATGTAAAAGTTGTACTTTCTGTTAGGCTTAAAATAAAGTTTAACCTCTTGGCAACATGTGAATTTATGCTAATTCCTATATAGATCATATTTTGTATTTTTTATGATTTTTTGAAAATGTGATACACATGACTGAATATAGGTATGTTGTGACTAGATAACTCATACCCCTGTCTAGTTCCAGCAGAGTTATCTCGCTTAAATGCAATGGAGTACCTGGTTCTATCATTGTCAAATTGACAATCTAACATTGTTCTCTATGACAGTGTGTGACATGCATGCTGATGTAGGATAGAAAGTATATTTATTTCACAAAACATTACCATTGAGGTCAATGGAAAAACAATCGGTACCGTGATACCTTAAATATACACTTTGAAACAATCCCTCATTAGAATGACGGAAATGACCCTATTGAAACACAGTCATCTAGACGCTTGTAATAACTAATTTCGAGATTAAACGTCTACGATGATGCTAACGAACGTTTATTTTTTGCAATTGAAAAAGGTGTCCGCAATAACCCATATTTTCCAGAGCGGAAATTTAAAATCAAACATAATGATGCATATTTTAAATATGAAGTATCTGATAAAATATTTACTGAGAATTGATATATATAACAACACATGATGATGTATACTGGAGAGACACCATTCAAGTCTGAAGTATGCCATAAAATGTGTACCGATGTTGGAACTTTAAAAAAGCCTAGAATGCATACTGGAGATAAACCGTTTAAGTGTGAAGTCTGTGATAAAATGTTTTGTCAGAGTGGAAATTTAAAACGGCACATAAGGATGCATACTGGAGAGAAACCATTTAAGTGTGAAGTATGTCATAAAATGTTTAGACAAAGTGGAACTTTGAAACGTCATATTATGGTGCATACTGGAGAGAAACCATTCAATTGTGAAGTGTGCGATAAAATGTTTGTTCAGAGTGGACATCTAAAACAGCACATGATGATACATACTAGAGAGAAACCATTCAAGGTTGATAATTGTGATAGCATAATTACTGACGATGGAAATAAAAAATGGAACATGATGCATACTGGTGATAAACCGTTTAAGTGTGAAGTTTGTTATAAAATGTTTAGTCAGAATGGAAATTTAAAACGACACATGATGATGCATACAGGAGAAAAACCATTTACGTGTGAAGTATGTGATAAAATGTTCAGACAAAGTGAATCTTTAAAAAAGCACATGAGAATGCATACAGGAGAGAAACCATTCAATTGTGAATTATGTAATAAAATGTTTCGGCAAAGTGGAACCTTAAAACGGCACATGAGAATGCATACTGGAGAGAAACCATTCCAGTGTGAAGTATGTGATAACATGTTTAGTGACAGTGGCGCTAAAAAAAAGCATATGAGGATTCATACTGGAGAGAAACCATTTAAGTGTGAAGTATGTGATAAAATGTTTCGCCAGAATGGAGATTTAAAAGTGCACATGATGATGCATACTGCAACAAAAACATTTAAGTGTGAAGTATGTTATAAATTATTTACTCACAATAAATATTTGAAACGGCACATAAAGATGCATACTGGAGAAAAAACACTTAAGTGTGAAGTATGTGATAAAATGTTTACTGACAGCGGAACTCAAAAAAGGCACATGATGATACACACGGGAGAAACACCATTTCAGTGTGAAGTGTGTGATAAAATATTTAGTCATTGTAGCAATTTAAAACAGCACATGAAGATTCATACTGGTGAGAAACCTTTCAAATGTGAAGTATGTGATGAAATGTTTAGTCAGAATGGAACTTTAAAACAGCACATGAGGATTCATACTGGAGAGAAACCATTCAGGTGTGAAGTATGTGATAAAATATTTAGTCAGAGTGGAACTTTAAAACAGCACAGACGGATTCATTCTGGAGAGAAACCATTCAAGTGTGAAGTATGTGCTGAAATGTTTAATCAGAGTGAAAATCTTAAACAACACATGTTAATACATACTGAACAGAAATTATTAAGTATGAAGTATGTGATAAAATGTTTAATTACAGTGGAGCTAAAAGAAGGCAATTAATAATACATACTGGGAAGAAACATCTAAGTGTGAAATGTTTTTTAAATGTTTGCTTACAGTGTAACTTTGGGGCACTGAGTGACCGAGTGTCCTAAAGTGCTTTCCGCTATTGATCACTGCCATCTCACACCATTTTTCAGCACAATATAGACTATACATGGCGACCAGTATTAATGGTGGAGGAAGAACCTGGAAAACCCCCAGTAAGAACCACCGACCCATGAGAAGCTACTGGCAAGCTTTCTCACATAACCACATTGACCGAATCTGAGACTCGAACCCACGCAGACAGAGGTGAGATGGCAGTGATCCGTAATGGACAGCACTTTAGACCACTCAGCCACTCGGGGCCCCAACTGCTAAAGTGTGAGTTATGTGAAAAAATGTTTACTGACAGTGGAACTCAGTGAAGGCTATTGCTGACACATGTACATACGCCATTAAATGTGAAATGTGTAATAAAATATTTAGACTTTTTAGCAATTTAATACAACACATGAAGATTCATAATGTAGAGAAATTATTCAAGTGTGAAGTATGTGATGAAATGTTTAGTCAGAGTGGAACTTTAGAACAGTACATAAGGATTAGTGCTAGCCTATAGAGAAACCATTCAAGTGTGACAAGTATGTGCTGATGTTGTTGTAGGGTTTAACACCATTGCTGATATGTTTAATCAGATTGGAAATCTAAAACAACATATGATAATATATACGGGAGAGAAAGTATTAAATATGAACAGTGCAATAAAATGTTTAATGACACTGGAATTTAAAAAAGGACTTGGAAAATACATACTGTAATACTGTATAATGGAGAAGAACATTTAAGTGTGATTTGTGTGATAAACTTGTATCACCCTGAAATCATACCAGTGTATGTATCTTATTACCTTTTATTTAGTAGTTATATGGACATTTAGTTACAGATTATGTTGATGATGTATCGTACATCATTTCAGTTTTGTAATTAAAGTTATTCACATTTTCTTTGCAAATATTTACTACTCAAAACAAATTTTGACAAATAAGAAATACAGTAGAACCTGTCTTGGAAGACCTCCTTTCAGCCATAAAATTATAGTCTCTCAAGACAGGTGGTCTCTCATAACAGGTCACAATGCTATATAGTAAAAAAAAAAATGCATTGAGCATATGGTCTCTCAAGACAGGTGGTCTCACATAGCAGTGGTCTTCCAAGACAGGTTTCACTGTACATGTTTATATTTGAAATTGTCAGTTACATTTTAATCTCAATATCTGAATGAATCTGGAATTCGTCACCATTGATGCTCTTAGATCATAAACTAGCTTCTGACAGTTTATCAACTTACTTGTTTGACCGTCAGATTCACAAAGATTGATTCACTGTTGTTGTGTTATGGTATTAATTATTAATAATATATCTCTTTAGATTAACCAAGGGTATCATCTTGTTAAAAGTGTGATTGATGTTATAAAAATGTAAAACCCACACAGAGTTTGTAATATGTTATGTATGTGATAATTGCATGAAACCAGTGCACACTTGCTGCTTGGCAAAAAATTAAATAGGTTTAAAGTAAGATATGCAAATAATTCTCAGAGAGATGGGAGGGCAAAAGATATGCTTTTAGATTATAAATTGAACTTTATTTTATAACATATATAACTAACATCTAAGTATAGCTTGGTTACAAAAGTCTAGGAGCATGCATTGTGAAGCCAAAATGAAAACATTAATGGTTTTCAGTTTAATTTAAAAATAGTCCAAATGCATGCATATACAATACATAGCAATGCTGTAAACTAGTCTGTATTATAATATTTGATTATTCTGTACTTGGCGGCCGCAGTTCATTATGTTCAGGTCTTTTTACCCCCCAACATTAAGATGATTTATGTCCATATAGTTGCCAATGTCATTGTATTTATTGCCTCAAAACTATGTCATCTTTAAAAGGAGGACAGTAAACGAATGGACAAAGATTATATCACATCTCAAATTATTCTCAAAAGAATTTGTGATGTGAAATAATTAATGTATGTTGCTGATTTAAAAATAATCTATGCTAATTTTTTATGTGGAAGCAGAAGTAGACATGAATGGGCATAACACACGGTTACACACCCCAGAGAAAAAGTGGAGTGAAATGATTGAGATTTAATGAGTATTTTGATGATAGATGCATTTTTGCAGATGGGTTCTTATGTGTACATGATCATTAGGTCATTTGATCTTAAGCTTAAAAGTAGAGCAAGATATTAAACCATCATTAAAATTAAATTTATACAGTTCTTTTATTGGTTGTTTAATTTTTTAATTCTAGGTATTATCCTAAAATCTTGCTATCTCAGTCTCTCTCTCTGTCTCTGTCTCTCTCTCTCTCTCTCTCTCTCTCTCTCTTGAAATCCTTTTCTGCTAATATAGATATAATTATGGGCATATTGTTTTACGGTGTCAAAAAAGATTAAAAATGAGTTAAATTGCCCATGTTTTCCTAAAAATGTCACATATTTTATCTTATATTTCTCTTTAATTCTTATATTGGGATATTATGTACGGTACAAGCTCATATTTACCAAGGGCAAGTTCAATTTCCCAGAAAACTTGCCCTGGTCAAGTTGACTTTCATAATTTGTTAAAATCCATTATGTTAATGATCGTGTACATGTGACAATACAAACAATATTAAAACTAATTCAATGGGAAGGTTTTAGACTATAAATACATATTTGTGTGAAGCATGCATTGAATGGTTTAGTCTATCAAAAAAAGTAAAATGGCATATACTAACAGAGAACAGTGATAGTATAAAAGTCATTTAAAGGCCATCCACTGCCTATAATGTTTATTCTTAAAATTTACCACTTATAAAATTACAAGATTGCTTTGGGTTTTATTTTTATTTATAAAAAAAAATAAAAGTGGTCTCTTTACATGTTCTATCAAGGAATTAAAGAAACCAGCCACAACCAGTCTACTGGGCATCGGAAATGTTAACCAGTCTACTGGGCATCGGAAACTACCCCTGAATGGTGCATGGCATGTACACAATAAGATGTTAATTGATTTTGATTTTTTTATTGTTTGAATAAAGAGAGCTTAAGGTCAATGTTGGATTTCTTTTGTGGTGTTATACAATAATAAAGGAATAAAAGTGATCAGAATGTCATCTGTACCTTTGACGAAAATCAGTTGACTCTTGTCGGAAGGAAGATATACTTGTGTTTTTACAATAGTACATTATTCAAATTTTCTATTTAGCACCAACTATCATGTACTTATCATATATACCCTGGATGACCATAAATTGCTAGGTCAGCATCACCAGTGGATATTGGTAACATTAGCGAGCACACTATTTTAAGAATGCATGCATGATTATCACAGTTTTCAAACATCTCAAAAACCCCATGTTCTCATATCTAATATATATCTTCTTAAAATCGGTATCACCGTAACAATTAGGTTACCCAGTTGTATTGTCTGAGAAAGTCCAAAGAAGTTATGCAAGAGTCAGATTACATCATTACCATATTTGTGAAGAACAAGGAAATTGAATCTTCTGTAGCAAATAAGAGTCAAAATGTGATGCATATTAATGTACTTTTTTTCTGTTGGCTTTCAGAATCGACAGGCATTGACTTTAAAACATTGTTACTTTTACCCAATTTATTACTTTTTGTTAAAACAGATTGGGCTGTTCCAAGGAGTAACTGATTGTTGTAAGACCGAATCAAACTGACAATCCTGGCACCACTTCCTCATCATAGGTGGTTCAAATGAATTGCTTTAATTCTCTCAGATAAGTTTCAGTTGTTGACATATTTTAGAACAAATGTATTTGATTCGCTATCATACCACTTTCACGCAGCCCATTTGGACTCGTTTCTCTTTTCTCAACTAATCCCCAGCTCTGATATAACAGATATGATAGCAACCCTAATACATTTTTGACTGATAATCAGTCTTTTTGACTACTACCATAATAATAATACTATCACCCTACTAACTACCACTAACACGACTTTATTTTTTTTTTTTTGCTGGCGAAATTTGTTTTAACTAACTGTTCCACTTTTACATTTTGGTGTTTTAATTATTTTATTTGTTACACAAAATTTATTATTGTATTACCATGTGCCATAGTGTTTATGCCATTACAACACCATCTTGTATCATTGAAACTAAACAAATCTTTTCTTATTACAACATTACCAGCTGAAGCGTTTATTGAAGTAGAAGGTGAACTTGTATAAACGGACGATGCAGTATATAACGCTGATGTTATGGTTTGTTTTGATAATAACGGAATTATGGCTTTTGTTTGATAGCGAAACATATAATTGATGGACGAAATATTGAAACAGTTAAAAAAAGACGCTGATGTTGATACAACGATAATAGGCCTAGCTAGAATATTCCGATGATTATGCAAGATCAGCTAGTCCATTAATGATGTTTCGCTAAAGATACTTCTAATAATCCTGATAATAGAAACGTAACTATTGGTAATGTAAGAATACTGCAGGAGCTGCAGATACGTCTACAATAATATTGAAGAATGATAATTGCAACTTAGGATACCTTACACGCTGATCAATGTAAAAGGGTGATAATAGAAGATTTCCATGTGCACTTTTCTGTATATCTATCTTACCCTTTCGCGGCTGCTAAGTAAACGAACATTAATTGTTGAATTTGTTTTACGAAAATATATTCTTATGGTAGTGTTTATCTATCTCCGGATTTAAGGTCTTGCAAGTATTCTAAATCAGAATGATTTTTTTCTTTAGCATTTAGTTCATCATATATTTTGATACTGTTTTTTTTAAAAATGTGTTATTGCATTGCATAAATTTCTTCCCAATAAAAAAAAATTGAGATAACCAGTATAAATGACAGCAACGACTGTTTTGTTCAGTCGAAAGTTTCTAATAATAACATCACGAGATTCTTGAAGATAGGATATCTCACAAGTTCCCTTTTTACATTAAAAATCTTATATTATTTGTCTAAATGTTAATTTACAAATCTAGACAAATAATCATCTACATTTCTTATAACCTTTTCACTGTCTTTTTTATAGTTATAATATCGCTTCAGCTCTCTGTATTTCTGTATTCAGAAAAAATGTCCGCCAAAACTAAAAGCCTCCTAAAAGCCCCTTAATCGTGTTTCTCCTCTAACCCCAACCCCACATCGTAAACACGGTTTGTTTTTCGATTTCTTTGGCGTTCACGCTGTAAATGAAGTCCGAAGAATTCGTTTGCACAGGACTTGTTACAGGGGGTTGTATAACCTATCATTAACCACCGCAGTTATATTTGTATTGATTATAAGATGGAAGATATTGAGAGATCATCTAAAATCAAATCTTGGAAATCAAAGTTTTCTGAATCCAGTATTGACCTTACACAGAATAACACCTGACTTACCGAAGCGAGATCTGTTTGATTAGGCAAATAATTTGATCGAAAGTATTCGTGACGCCACGAAACAATCTGGCAACGATGTTGCATCACATGTGTATTATGTAGGTTATTACGAGGAGATAATTGATGATCATAGAGCTCTTGATCCGATATTAAGAGAATTTAAGAAATTGATTCGATTACATGGGTATACAATCCAGTGCGAAATAATTTCAGAAACTTCTATGAATGATTTCTGGGATAAATGGAGACCAAACTATTTTATAGTGGGAAGTAGAAAGATAATTTGTGATATACTTCATTAGCAATTATTTCAGATACACAATGAGAAGTTTTAAAATCTACCCGTACCGGAGTTTTATAGACCAGGTGATACACCACGACATAATATTGACGTTGATATACCAGGACAGTATGAGAAACAAAATCTTGTACTAAATGATGTTGCCGCAGTTGATATCAGTGCCGTTGCAGATGTGCTGAAAACATTATATTCTCCATGGACGCTAGAATACACAATGACAATCCATTTATCTCAAGGATTAACTATTACTGATATAGTTCTTTGGATCATTCATGAACGTATCGAAATGTTAAAATTAGTCTATTTTGCAGTGTCCCAAGTAGGAAAAAAACTCAGCTGCGGAGGGTTATTCAAGGTTAGACTGGCACCAGCATCGAAATTCTTAGCGATGAGATAGTAAGGAAAATCTCAATAGTTATAAACAAAGTGACAAAACATTTATCACGACTTTGATATTGATTCTAAATTAATCATGATATTAAAACTACAACAAAATAGTCGTTGTGCGAGCTGGAACACAATAATGTTGTGGCAGTATTCAAATAATGATCAAAAAGAATTTGCCGTAGATAGAAAAGATATTAGACGTGGTCATACATGTGCTGCTGACCTGTATTGAGTGTTATGGACGTATGGGTGCTAATTAAGTAATCGACGTCTATCAAGTGGTAAAGATAATATATTCACCTGATGAACTTCATTTGGAACACTGACATAAACATTTGCATATTCGATTTGTTTTAACGGCGGTAGATAAATAATGCCATATTCTCTGTCCTGATAACAAATCTGCAGCAGCAGCACGCGTAACATTTACTACATCGGCGAGTTTACTAATCGCTGCTCTGTCTTTCCAATATTCTCTTGGGCTTAATAAATCGATTGAATAATATTAATTATCAGCCCCTAATACTAATTAACCTTTTAACCTTTTATCGCAGATCTTACTAACCTATTCGCTAATGATTCTCTAAAAGATTAGTTTGGTTTGGCGTTATTGGAGTAATATCTTCGTTTGTGCTAGAAGCTTAAGTTAGGCATATGGAACCTTATACAAATTGGCCTGTTTGCACCCTCTGCTGATGCTTCTGTAGTTTAACAGGATAATCAAGATCAACGTCAGCGAAATTACCTGTATCATCTGGCACTTATTCAGTTGCGTCTAAAGAATTGTCTTTGCAAATTCACTTGAAACCACCATAAGGCGAATGACTGAGACATTACCCAATTCTAAAGATTAATAGATTCAAGGTAAACGCTATAATTGATTGTTGTTCGTGGTTATACTTTGAAAGGTACTTTTTACATGTATATGCAATTGTGTGTTTCTTTGTTATAACACTGATGCTGTATCTTATTCCCGTTTTGGATGAAGTAAAATTGATTGGGATTAGTCATCAGCTCAGGTCTTATTTTGCAGCAGCCAAGGACCATTTTGGTGCAAAAAAAAACAACGCAGCGACCGATTACGAACGTGCTATAAATTCGTATATGGTCATGGTTTGCGGTACCCGTCCTCTCCCACCGAAAATGTTTGGGCTTCATGAGATCTAAATTGACTGTAATGGATAATGTCTGATAAACCAGCATATACGCAGTCAGGAAACACTACAAAATCTAATCGACGAGGCGCATAAGTCAGATGATTAGCATCGTGCTGAGGTCAAATATGTTGCAAATATCGTCAGGGAACTGTCCAAACCAGTGTTAGAAACTAGAAAAGTTACCCCAAGAAGGTTACGTACAAGTTATGAAAGATACTGATGGACTTGCAGCCGCAGGAATACCTATTACCAGAAACCATTGTAAAATTAATAAAAATTCACGTTCCTTTACGCAAGGTCTCGTTATATATATATATATATATATATATATATATATATATATATATATATATATATATATATATATATATATATATATATTGAATACGATCTAAAATTCAATAGTTGTTGCTGCTTCAATGAAGTTATTTTATCATCTGTCTATGCTGTGTTAAATCCGACTTCTTGCATATCGTCGTTTTGCCTTGTGTTTTCTTTTCATATTTTGGTAGAAATTTATGATTCCTTTAATTTGACAGAAAATAAAACAACTCATTCGGCCACATTAATTTAATTATCGTCAGTCAAAATTCATTGGCAAAGTCAAAGATACATGTACGTACATCTGTTTCCAGCTGTCCAAACAGTGGAAGATACTGCCATTATTGTTAGTTGAAAAAACCTCACATGTTTGGATAAAATTTGTTTTCAGTAAAGTGAAATAACAATTGTTATGAAATGTACCCAAAGCAATATTTTAGGAACCATCATTAGTAACCTTACCTGTACTTTAAACTTGAATAACATTGTCTGTTCTCAAACTTGGTAAAAATAGAAAGTAAATTTCAGTGAAGTATAAAAAACGTTTCTTTAATCACGCGTGCTTCGATCGGAGTGCTGAAAAAGAAGATATTGTTTACAAAGGACCTGTGTTAGCCTAACTATATTTACATTCATCTATATAATGTTTTGTTATATTGGCTTGACTGTCGCCAGATCTAACTTAGTTTGTCACTACCTGGTCCAGCTGGACTCATTTCAGTATGCAGTGTGCGCATAATTGTTTTGTTGGTCGGTTTCAAGTTATTAGTCATACACTATGCCTGAAGTAAACATAAGGAAGTATTTATCCCGTACAGCATATATTTCTATTTCACTAACTTCTGCAACGTCTCGTACAGCGCAATGCTATATTTTTGTTTGATGCTTGATTAATATCTGCATGATATCAATCAGCTTAACTGTTTTCAACAATTCTGAAACAAAATTATAGTCTTTTTCACTGCTGGATAGGGATCTTGAGAAGTAAATTTCTTTGCTAGTGTAAAAGTTGTCAGTATATGAAGAATAGATGGAAACGTTCAAGCATTAGCACTGAAGTGAAAGGTTCCCGAATAATAATGTCAGCACTGTTTTCCCGATACATCATCATCATCATCATCAGTCTCTTGACCTAGTGTGGTCGTTGAGGCACTGTGCTGCTGAAGATCTGACCAGTTCCCTCCACTTGTCTCGATCATGTACCAATGCCTGTGTCTCCGCAAACCTTTCCTGGTCCATTCTGTGATGTTGTCACTCCACCTTTGTCTCTGTCTACCTGTCCTTCGACTACCTTGGTCACTACCCTGCAGTACTGTTGTGTATAGACTGTTGGCACTGGTGACATGGTCATACCATTTCAGCTGTTTCTTTCTAACAGTGGTGAGGAGGTCTTCATAATGGCCTACTTTGTGCCTGATGGTGTTACGCACTTCTTCATTTGTGATGTGGTCCGCGTACGAGATGCCAAGGATGGTTCTGTAGCATCTCATTTCAAATGCCTGGATTCTTCGTTGTAATGCTGCTGTCAGGGTCCAGGGGTCCAGGCCTCACATGAAAACAAGAAGGTTGAGATGACTAGTGCTCTCTATAGTCTGATTTTATCTTTCTGACAGATAATCTTGTCTCTCCAGGTGGGTATTAGCTTTGACATATCTGCCGTTGTTTGTGCTGTTCGTGACAAAATTTCTGATCTTGATCCATCTTCTGTAATTATGGAACCAACATATTTGAATTGGCTTACTGTTTCCAGTTCCTATCTTCTGACTTTAATCTTGGTTGAGATTTGTTTGCCACTATTTTACGTCAGCTTTGTCTACTCAGTACTTACGTCCATATCAAATATGGAAGATGCTTCATCCAGGTTCTACACTAAGGTGTCAAGCTTATCTTTGCTGCCTGCCATCCCATCAATGTCGTCTGCAAAGCGGAGGTTGGTGATGTTACGCCCTCCAATGCTGACTGTCCCACAGTGGTTTTCCAGGGCTTCACTCATGATGCGCTCTAAGTAAATGTTGAAAAGCGTGGGTGACAGGAGACAGCCTTGCCGTCCTCCAACCGTTGTTTTGAACCAGTCCTCCACATAACCTTGAGCAGTCACTGCAATGGTAGCCTTGGGGTATAGCTGTTTGACGGTGTTGTTCAACTTTTGACCAATGTTGTACTTGTTCATTTTGGCCTACAATGCCTCAGCCACACGTTGTCAAACGCCTTTTTGAAATCTATGAACACATAATAGATGTCTTGTTGATGTTGTGAGTACATTTCACACAGAACCCTAAGATTGAATATTTGTTCTGTTGTGCTTCTTCCACTCCTGAACTCTGCCTGTTCTTCAGAGATTATTTCTTCTGCTTGTGGGTTCAGTCTGCTCAAGATGATCTACAACGTCATCTTACTAGCATGACTGATAAAACGGATGGTATTGTAATTTTGGCATAGCTGGAGATTGACCTTTTTGGGAAGTGTTATAATCAGTGACTTGGTCCACTGTTGTGGCCATTCGCCTGTCTGCCAGATATTGTTGCAGATTTGTGTTAGTAGCTCTATCACTGATTCCCCACAATTCTTGATAAGTTCAGCTGGGATATTGTCTACTCCAGCTGCCTTCCCATTCTTCAGTGATATTATTGCTGACTCCACCTCTTCTGTGAGAATGGAGAAATCATCATCATTTGTGGAGTTTGGAACTTCAAGCACATCAGGGTCTACTGTGGATGGATGGTTGAATAGTTCTTTGTAATACTCAGTCTATCCTTTTGCAATGTCACTTGCTTCTGTGAGGCATTTTCCATTTTCGTCTTGAATGGTTGCTTCTGTCAGGTGAGGTCTTTCACAATTTGGAATGCCTTTTTACTGTTATTCTTTATCAGACTGCTCTCTATTTCTGTGCACTTTTGTCCAATCCAATCTTCTTTTGCTTTCTTCAAATGTATTTTGATATTCTTTTTATATCTCGGTACTCTGCTGCCCCTATTGTGTGTCTAGTGTTTTTGAGGTCTCTTCGGGCATCACACATATTCAGAATCTCGTTTGTAACCCAGGGAGTTTTCTTTGGGCGATGGAGGCTAATAATGTATATGGCAGCCGTTGTCATGAGTGTGTTGAAAGTGCCTGTCATCAATTTAACATCAAACTCCATCACAAGGAGTGGAGCAAAGTTTCCTCCAATTGTGGCTTGGAATACTTGTAGATGTTAGGGTCCTTCAGTTGTTCAAGGTTGAATTTGTGCCTGATTTTCTATGACTTGTTAATTTTCTTCAACCTCACTCGGAAGTTCATAATGACAAGGCCATGATCACTCCCAGCATCAGCACCTGGGAACGTTCTTGTTTTTGCTCTATTGATGCCAGATCGGTAACGGTTTTGAACCCGTATGTTGTCGATCTGGTTATAATGGATTCCATTTGTTGCGTGCCATTTCCAGTGTCGTGAAGCTTTATGTTGGCCCAGGATGCTCTTATGTCCCAAATGGTTGTAGCTTGCGAACTCGAGCAGCCGTCTACCTCTTTCGTTGGCAAGCTCATTGCAAGAAGGTCCACAATGATCATCCCAGTCTATTCGAGCTTCTTTGCCAACTTTGGCATTCCAATCTCCTTGGATGATGAGGATGTCTTTCTTACTTACCATGTTTATTATACCCTGGAGTGTGTTGTAAAACTCCTCTATTTCTTCATCATCATGATAAGTAGGTTAAGCATGGACTTCTATAATTGTGATGTTAAAGGGAGATGCTTTCAGACGAAAGGAGATGATTCTGCTATGTATGGGGCGACATTCAAGCACAGATCCATTGATGGCTTTGTTTACAAGGAAGCCTACTCCACTTATGGTCTTGTCCAACTCTCCACCATAGTATAATATATGCCCATCTTCAGTTTGGTGTTATCATATGACTTTCCATCTTACTTCATAGAGTCCCAGTATGTGCCATGCGTCGTGTTCCATCTCATGTGTCAGCTCTTAAAGTCTTCCAGTTTGCGCGAGTTCTAATGTTCCAGATGGTGATGGTAATGCTGTCTCTTGCTCTAATTTTATGAAAAGTTACATAGCTTGATTGAAATATATTATTAAAATTATTCCACATGGGCTAAACTTGATTGTTGAAAGGATGTGTAGTTTAAATAATTCATGTTTGATGTTTATAAGTTTCATCCATTTTTACTTTCAAGAAACTTGTTCCACGTAGTCTTCACATCATCGTGAAATTACTTTAACGTGCATAATTAACATTGTTTATATTGCTAACATTCGTAACGTTCACTTAAACCGATACAGGACTAGTAACATAAACTGGGATCGGGAACCGACCTATGCCAAACAGTTTCCTGACGTACGTTTATATACATTTTAGATGTAACATAATACAGCTGCAATTTTACTGCAAAAAAAAACTATTTATGTTATAGTCTGTTACGTCGTGTGTATCGAAAATCTCCGTGCGAGCAAGCCAGCATTGATAGGTAGAGATGGTTGTTCGTTTTAGTTTTTTGAGATAAAAAATATACATGTTACTAGTATTTTGACAATATCTAAGTATTCTGTAACATATGTTGATATTTTGTTTGTAATTAAAATACACATCCTTACGAATCAAAGAATAAATCGCCAACACTTTCGAATGTTTAATATGCTTCAGACTCAAATGCCCCCTTAATAAACATTACATTGTCTTTCATTTTATTGTTTTTTTTTCATTGCTTGTATTTTATTTCATAAATTGAATACAAGAGACATTTATGGTCATTATCGTTTCTCTGCTCATAATTGTATTAACATTTTCATTTCCGCATCTTCAAGCATGTATTTTGTTCTTGGAAAACAATGCTAATCAACTGGAGAGTTGCATTTTTGTTGCAATGATAAATCACACAGAGTACATTTGAAATATCCGAAAGTCCGTTGATATTTATAGTCTGAGCTATTGTACCTATTGTACCTATTTATACCTATTTTACCTATTTATAGTCTGAGCTATTGTACCGATTGCTTCTGTTCGATAAAGGTGAATGAAGGTTTCTCTACCTCGATTGAATGTAGTACGTAGAAAATAGTAGTAACTAAACGTGAAAGCATACATTGTACACAAAGCCTTCACTTTGTTTAAAAATTTGATTAGAATATTGATAATAACTTTCTAACAAGAATTTATTGTAATTTATCCTTTTTCGGGGTATCATAATCATTAAGCAAAATCCTTGTTCATCAGCTTTTAATATTTTATAAAACAATGTAATAAATTTATGGCCAAATAATATTTAAAAATGTCAAAATAGATCTTGGCTATTTCACATACATAAATACATACATAGATACATACATACATACATACATACATACATACATACATACATACATACATACATACATACATACATACATACATACATACATACATACAGAGAGAGAGAGAGAGAGAGAGAGAGAGAGAGAGAGAGAGAGAGAAGTGAGTGGGTGGGTGGATGTATGCAAGTATGGGGACAAACTTCTTACTTCGATAGAGAAAAGAAATTGAGATACAATATATATTATATTCCTTCTTTACCCATTATATCACTTGTATGCATTTAATTGTTTTTGTTTGTTTTGATCGCTATTTTCATTTATAAGTGTCAAAACCAAAACGATTCAAATTGAAAACAGGCTATACATTTATATTTCAAATTGTATAAGAAGTCTGTATATGCCAAAATGTGTCACACTCTGAACTTAAGAAATATTAGTCAATAAAGATAAAACATTTGATTGTCGCAAAGAATACAACGAAGGATGTCAACAAGTTACACTCTATTACAAAGGAACGCTGTAATAACTTAGATTCATAATCTCATTTGTGGGATTCACGAAGTCACTTTATGATCTTGGTGAAAGGAGAAGAATAGTAATTTTGCTTGACTTAATTAAAATTTATGTGGGTCACTTTAAGATAGTATGTTTTTGCAATCCAGGGGAAACAAATCTTGCAAGTAATTATATATCATTCCGAAATATTTGTTATCCGCAATATTATGTTGTTGTTGTAGAATGTAATGCTATTTTTCAGCACAGGAAATCCCCGGAAAGAACCATCGACCCACTAGAAGCTACTGGCACGCTTTCTCTCGTACCCACCTTAGCCGAGCCTGGGGATCAAACCAAACCACAATGTTATGAAAATCTCACAAAGTACAAAACTTCAACAACGAATCAGTTATTATCTGTTGATAGTTTCGTTAGTGGATGGACCATGAAAATGCTTTATTAAAATATATTTGCATTGCTAATCCAATGAATCACAAAGTAGTATGGAAAATTTTACACGAAGATGGAAAACAAAGTACTTTGTATAGGCAAAATCGGAAACAACGACCTTGGTCAGATTTCTTGGGAGTTGGAAGATATTCGTAACATAATAACTGATTTCATAATTCTGGCATAACAGCTAATCTTTTCCTCTTCTGTACAAAATATGTAATATCTGACAATTTGGCCAGTCCAGTCAGCCTCTCATGTAGTTCTGGTGCTGCCTATGTATACTGTAATCTATTTGTAATCAATATAAATTTATACTGTATGAATCAGTATAATTAGTACTCTGTGAATCAGTAAAATTTAGAACTATGTGAATTAGTATAAATTTGTACTATGTGACTCAATATAAATGAATACACTATGAATCAGTATACTTTAGTACTCTGTGAATTAGTATAATTAGTACTCTGTGAATTAGTATAATTGGTACTATTGAATCAGTATCATTAGTACTATTTGAATCAGTATACATTAGTACTCTGTGAATCAGAAGAAATTTATACATTAATACTCTGTGAATCAAAATAAATTTGTAGTCGGTAAATCAGTACAAATTACTACCTTTTGAATCAGTATAAATTAGTACTCTGTGAGTCAGTATATTTTTTCTGTGAATAAGAATAAATTAGTATTCTGTGAATTAGTATACATTTGTACTCTGTGAATTATTATAAATTTGTATTCTGTGAATTAATATAATTGTTTACTCTGTGAATCAGTATAATTTTTCTCTGTGAATTATTATAAATTCGTACTCTGTGAGTTAGTATATGTTTGTACTCTGTGATTACGTATTAATTTGTACTCTATGAATCAGTATAAATTTGTTGTATGTGAATTAGTAAACATTATGTACTCTGTGAATTACTATAAATTTGTACTCTGGGAATTAGTATAAATTTGTCCTGTATGAATCAGTATAAATGTATACTCTATGAATCAGTATACATTTTTACTCAATGAATTATTATAAATTTATACCATATGAATCAGTATACATTTGTACTTTATGAATCGGTATACATCTCTACTATATGAATCAATCTTCACTTGTACTCATGAATCAGTATCAATTTGTAATCTATCAATCAGTATCTCTTTGTACCCTATGCATCAGTATCCAGTTGTACCCTATGAATCGATCTCCATTTGTACTCTAGGAATCAGTATCAATTTGTAATCTATCAATCATTAACCATTTGTACTCTATCAATCAGTATCCATTTGTGATATATGACTCAGTGTCAATTTCTACTTATGAATTAGCATCTACTTGCAAACTATGAAACAGTATCCATTTATGCATATATGAGCTAGGCTCATAATTAAAGAATTCGTTTCACAACTGATAACTGTGGTTCATGTTATGCTCGTAGTTATCAGTTGTTACCATGCATAACCAATTCCATCTGTAAGGTTAATTACAACGGTTTATCTTTCTTTATCCCTACCACAACCATATATATAGTATATACAAATAAACAGTTTCAGTGTAAAATTTTGTATGATGTATAATGCACATCTTTTGAATAATGGATAATACCTTGATATATTTTATTTATGAATGTTCAGTATTTGATCTGAACTCATATAATACAAATTGTGATGTGCATAATGCTTACCGTAAATGTTGGTGTTATTTGATGCAACACACACACACACACACACACACACACACACACACGCACACACACACACACACACACACATACACACACACATATATATATATATATATATATATATATATATATATATATATATATATATATATATATAAACCATCAGATACAACGTATACCGTTATGAAGACTTTCTCACTGTCGAAAAGACGAAAAGACAAAGCTGAAATGGTATGGCCATGTCACTAGAGCCAAAAGTCTATCCACAACAGTACTGAAGGGCAGAGACCAGGGTGGCAGAATGAGAGGTAGACGGAGGCAATTTGGACTGACACCATCACAGAATGGACCAAAAATGGTTTTGCGGAGACGCATGCATTGGTACATAATCGGGACAAGTGGAGGGAACTGGTCCGATATTCAGCACCACATTGCCACATTGCCACAACGACCACACTAGGTCAAGAGACTGATGATTATATATATATATATATATATATATATATATATATATATATATATATATATATATATATATATATGTATAATCATTGCCTAACGGTATTGCTGTAACGTTTCTTTCATTATTACATTTCTTATCTTTACAAGCTTGAATGTCATGGCGTCACGTTTCAAAGTCATTTTTTATATTTTTTAAGCAGTGCTTTATGTTAAAGCCTAACCTTTCAGGTGTATTCGTTTCGCTTATGAAAATCACTGTTGAAAGTCTCATATTAGAACTACAATCATTCTTTCTCCCTGAAGCTTATATAAAATCAAAACTGAAATTATTTATTCCTTTTTTTAATCATTTTTATTCATTATGTGGTATTAGAGACATACAGAGAGACAAAGATGGTTAGATACAAAACGGCCCAAAAAAGATTTAAAGTAATTTGCCCGTGTGACGTGCAAATAGCAGTCGACCAAGAAATCCGAATTATAATGGTGTATTCAGTAAATTAGATACATTCCAGATTTATTTATTACAAGCATCAGTTTATCACAGCTTAGTGTAAGCTGGAGATGCGTAAATTATGGTCGATACTTGTCACTGTACTTTGCGAAGTTGTGTAACAATTTTTTTGATATTTATATTCCCGTACTAAATAGTGCATCAACATCCCGTATGCAAAACTGGGAAGAACGTCTTGCACGGATACGGTTATTGCAAGAGTTTCTTTATCTATTTTTGACAATACGTTGTTTAGAGTTGTTCATACTCTCTTGGAATGGCGGCAATATTAAGCAAAGAAATATCATTTTTTAAAGGCAATGCCATCCTTTTTTCTATCAAATGGGGTCACATTATACACAGAAATTTGTTGAAAGGTATTTTTACGTTTTAATATGTTTAGAAGCGGCTGCGATATTGTTCGGTAGCGGCATAATTTGCATAGCTTTAAATGGTTTTATGCCAGGATCCTGATTAAATATTTCTCAGATTTGTTTAGACAAGATACTGTATAAATAGTGGGGATCCTTATGTTATAGAAACGGCTTCCATATTAAGAGACGAACGGCGTCATTTGTAAAAGTGAAAGGACATTACTGTATGCTGCATTATTCTAAACGTTATTCATATGAGGCAACATTTAATGTTGAATAAGAATCCTTATTGCAAACGAAAAAGGCTATTCTATCCGAATACGTCAGTGCATATGGTTCGAAATCGGTTCAGGACAAGTTAGCAACAGTCGTTTACAACGTTTTTGATGTTTAGTAATGGCGAATATATTAGACGGTGCGTCGGTATCATCTATATAGGAAACTGAAGGACTGGATGCCACGATGCTCTTTATAAGATATAATAAGATTTCATGCCACTGGTTTTGAGAAGCTGTTGAAAGGTATTTGTATGTTAGGCGTAGCGGACTCTCCACCAACTTCCACCAGCTTGAAAATCCTTTATGTCGAATTGTTCTCATCTATAAATTTGTTAAAATTGGTTTAACGGCATTTCAGAGTTAAAAGTAACAATACGGATTCTTCCTACATCAGTTATGTAATTTCATCTGGTATTCCATGCTTCCAACTTTACTATTAGAAGATATAATCATTTTCTTCAATACACATGACAAATATTGACGTTAGTTCCTTCTTACGAAAAGTACAGTAATAGCGTAACATCGCATCCACAAAAGTTCATAAAAAATATGAAACGGTACGTTTAATAGAAAATAATAAACTTCACAGTAAATTAAGACAGCCACATGATGCATTGAAACAGTGTGGTAAAAACATGATGAAATTCTTATATCATACAAACAAACACAAATCAAGCAATACTCTTGAGCACAATTAAGTTTTCAATAAAGTGCTTGTGTTAACAAACACCAGCAATGTTCTCCTAGATAGCAATTAATTGATTAGATTTAAAATTAAATTTGCACATATAATGCACATGTCAATATATCGTGATCAATAATTTTAAGCAGTCATAAAACATAACGATTAAAATTGTATCATACTGTCTTTACATGTGTGTCTTAAATACCCAAATCAAAACATTTTCCTTAGACATATCAGTTTATTGTTAAACAGATTTATGATAAACAATATTGGGAACCACATCCAATGTTTATAGTACATTTTGATGCATAAACGTTTGAAGTATATCCTGTGCCGTATTTGCATCAATAATACCAGAATTTTTTTGTTGCATAACTAGAATAGCACGCAAGCTTTCGATTTTGGCCTGAATTTGAGGTATTTCCACTTTCTTGGCAGAACCACACATTTGTATTTCAAAAACATCGCCAATGCAAACATCAGTAGCACAGGGCTTGTGCAGTTTGCACGTGCGCAACCTGACTTGGATAAAGTTCACACATGAAGTCCATGTACCCCAGACAGACCATCCGCACTTCCATTTGCTGTAATCGATAGCTGAGATCCCTTTGCAAGACATCTTTTGATTTCTAGAAAGATACAAATTGATTAGCACATGTAGGTGATAATAGTGTGTAATGGTATCTGTCAAAACAAGTACAAAGCTATACAGTAAATCAGTTGTAAAAGTGTATTTTCACAATTATTCGTTAGTCCGTAGCAAACAAACTAATCTATATGTAAAAACATGCATTTGGAGAAAGAATATTATAATGACAATGCAATTCATCCCCAGTTGTGGATAAAAGCTGGATCGGCGATTGAATGGAACATAATAATGTCTTTTCCCAATCACAACATCATGTCCTATGTAATATGCGCACTGGTCCTCCAATCAAAATCAATGTTTGTAGAAAATATTATCGAAAGTTATCAAATGCACCCCAAAATCAGAATAATGTATTAGGTATACATATATTGCATGTCTTGATTTGTATACAAAACTTAGAAAGTTCTGGAAGTGAACGCCTGATCCACATCCCCGTCGTCTTGTTGTGTCTTATGTTGTTAGGGTTAAGGTTGTAAGTCTCCATTCCTTTATTAAATATTTGTCTTTGCCGAATAACCTTTACTTGTGCTCATATATAATTTCAGAGTAAATGTTTAAATCAATCATAGAAATAATTAAAGTGCTCAACGACTGGACTAACACCCCTTTGGGATTACTGATAACTAATTCAAAGACATTATGAATTATATGATTGTGAGACACTATGTTTCTTCAACTCTTTAATTCTCGTTACAGTTTAAAAAATAATTACATACAGGAAAATGAACTACATACCTAACATTGGTGTCTTTGATGAAAGCGTTTGTCGGGACGAACGTTATTCCTGTATTTCTGCAAATGACTTTTGACAGGGTTGTCTGTCGAATCTCGTCTAATTGTTCTAGAAGAAATAAAAGAAGGCAAAACCTGTGAGTAATCATGCACCTGAAGGAGAATTAGTAACTTAATTAGACACTGTACTCTCATAGATATAATATACTGAAATAAAGCATGCTATCACTATCTGAATGTGGCCATTGGAATTACTACACATATGGTACTTTGCTATTGTAAAAATTACGACAATATAGAAGGAATTACATACGACCCTGTAACTCACGTTGAATGTTATGTCAGCCTAATTCAGAAAACAATTTATCATAATAAATATGTCATCGATTTCATTACTTCGGTGTTAAAAGCCAATCAATCGAGGTTTTATGGCTGCAGCTTTCATTTATGTCAACCGTTCTCACCGCGACATACGTTGCGTTGATAGGACATGCAACTAAATAGTGAAAATCATTCACAAAGTTATTTGTAATCACTATAACATTGTGCAATATATCGCCAACGTTTAAGCAAACCATTAAAAAGACCCCTGTTAATTTGTACCCAGAGGCATGCGATTGCGTCTGTTTAAAATCCGATGTCTTTTACACCTACTGAAAACGTTTCCTTGGCTAAAGAATGAGTTGATTATTGGTCTGAAGATAACGTTCCACTTAAATACAATAAATGATGCAAGCATAAAGGAATTATACAAAAATCCGAAATAATCGTAAATATTCAATGCGTTTCTTCTAGGCCACATAGCCAAATAACCATAAACTTTATTGACGATTCGGGAAATGTTCTTGACAGTCTTTGCTAAGCGTGTGATGCAAACAGTTGAATTCAGAGCATCACACCAACGTTTTCTACAATTTGAAAATCGTACTCAACCAAATGCTGAACAGTTCAAGGAGAACATGCAAAAGGTCGCGGTTTCGAACCCCGGCCGTGTCATGCCAAATATATTAATATGGTACTAGCACTCAGCATTATGAGGTTGCTGTTAGGAGTGTTCTATCTGATGTTATGATAATGTTACTGGTTTGGACATGGTGTTACATGTCTGCGGCACGATGCTCCAGTGCTAGACATAAAAAGTGCCACACTTTAGACATCGTAGCGATATGACTGAAACATTGTAAAAGTACGTTAAGAAAACTAAAGCAAGCACACACACACACACACACACACACACACACACACACACACACACACACTGATGATTATCATATGAAAGGCTCAAACGTGTATGTTGTGTCAAATTTATGACAGCTATGAAATCATTTTTCATAATTTGCAGAGCTGAAGTCTCATTGAGGTTCTGATTTGTTAGGACATAGGCTTGGGTATTTTGAAAGATCAACGTGTCAGCCGCCAATATGCTCGCGCGAGTCATGCCTAAACAGAAACCATTCTGACGGTAGAGAAATGTGTAGTGCAACAATATGCAGTTTATTTTTGTAGTAAATTATCGATTATCCTTGAAAGAAAACGTAGAGTACTAAATGCAAAATCTCCAATATACGTTATGTTTTCAATAGCCCGTGTCTGTCTGGTAATAGTTAGATTTGTTGAACACTGTAACTATTAAAACACACGGATTCAACAAATAACCTATCCGTAAAAATATTTAACTTACCAAGTGTGAAAGCTTGGTCACCCGAGTTTTCATAGTAGTATCTATCTCCCTTTTTCAAAGCTTCGAATTGCTTGGCAATAATACAGGCAAACGTTGGTCCAATTATTCCTCCAGTAACAGGTTTCTCAGAAACTCCAGCAGAAAACAAGTCGATATCAACGGGATTCCTATCAAGATGAATTTGAAACAATATTAACTCAGAATTACTTATATTGCTTTCGAGTCATTGTGCTTTTGTATCTCATGTCATGTTCATGTAATATAGAGGTATTAAATGCAGATATGCCGCAGCACATGAAAGCAGTGCATACATTATTCTCAGGTCAAACCACCAATGATCCGGTTGGTTGTGACATTGGTACGATACAATTAGCTCTACAACCTACTGCCTTTCGATTTAGTCCAAAATATGAAACTGTGAAGTATTTGAATTATTCAAATGCATTATGTGAAAACAAGAGTTCGACGATCATCGCCAGCACCATACTGCATAAGTTCTCGTAGACCTTTGAGACCGTAGATAAACAACGAGGTAATGTGTTGTACCTTTCTATGCAATATGCCCTCATAGACGACAAATACTGTAAGATTTAGTACCACTGCGACACCATATATCTGAAGCTAATGCTACAGAAATACAAAGCTTTCTTTGGATGTATGTGTGCTAGTAAATTATATCGTCAAAGAGAACATAACAAGAGATTAAGTATGTGTTATTATAACAAATGCAACAAGCATATCTTTGAAGTTTCATAGTTTAATTTTAAAGACATCACATGGTATCTCGCATGCACAATATCGATTCAATATCCAGAACAATGAATGTATATCTTGCAATTTAAAGTAAGTTAATTACGACCATTTTTCTTCTATTCGAAAATTGGTTTTGTTTTATTGATTACGTTCAAGATGACTTACCTGTACAAAGAACTAAGCGCATTCCAGACTGAGGGCTCGTGCACGTTGCCGCTGACATTACAGATTGTTTTCATATGCTGATATAATGGAATGCCGTGATCTCTGCCTCTTTGGATGTTAATAGCTGCTAGGTCACCACCAAACCCAGCCTTGCGTTCAAATAAATGGCGGGTAAGATGGCTGCTCATACGTTCATCAACCTACAAATAA
Organism: Unio pictorum; assembly: GCA_030141615.1. Taxonomy (NCBI): domain Eukaryota; kingdom Metazoa; phylum Mollusca; class Bivalvia; order Unionida; family Unionidae; genus Unio; species Unio pictorum. The sequence continues at coordinate 27,630,623 of JARLTB010000113.1, read as the reverse complement.
AGCAATCATCATCATTCAGTAACACAAAGCAATCTTTGGATGTATACTTGCAAATATATGAAATTTTCAAACAAATTGCAAAATTGTGGGTCAGTGTGTGTGTGTGTGTGTGTGTGTGTGTGTGTGTTTCTGCTAAAGAGACAGATAAGTGCTTTGATTTTGGATCATGTCCTATATTAGTTTTGATTATGATGCTTTCAAAAGTACTTGTCAGGCTGCACAACCGATTGCAAACAGAAAATATTTTCAAACTTGTTTCGCTCTTGTTGTTTTTAATACCTTAGTTAAGATTATAGTTGATTAAAAGGAGTAACCAATATTATTTCATCAAAAAGAATACTCAATCGCATCATGTTCTGCAAAATCAAATTCTTGTGAATCACACCACATATCAAATGAAAGGACTAATACTCAACGTTTAATTTCGTCAGATTGGATGGTTTACTACCTATTCAAAATAATAGGTCAAGATTTTTAAAAAAAGACTAGAGCTAAACATTCTTATGTTCCATTTTGTATTCATGCTTTTATTTTATTCTGTCCTTTAAGTTCGTATTACTTAACAGTTCGTACATGGGAACTTAAAGATGAAAAAGGTGTAATAGAAACAATTAAAGACATTAAAAATTGTCTTGCAGGGTTAAAGTAATTTAATGCAAAGAGGAAATTTTAAACGTAATAAAATGCACATACCTTTTGAGAATACGAGTCTGTGAGACCTTTGGTGATGCTATCAACTCCACCAGCTGTGTCGTATATTATAGCAGGGTTGAGGAAAACATCTTTGAAATAGTGGGCTTTGCTGTTGTATTTTAAAGAATCGTGGACCTGACTGTGACCGAACCTGAAGGCGGCAGCAGCGAATTCATTCCTAATGGTGGGATTCATGCTGCTTACGTAACCATTAAAGTACCCCTGTGCTAAAGGTTTCAGGCCATACTTATTCATGATGGCGTCGCCAAGGATTTCTGGAAGATATTCTTTGTAGGTGATGTGCTGAAGCATCGCACCAACAATCTTTCTGGTTTCATCATAGATAATCTGGTCCGACCATCCATTGTTCAGAGCTTCAAGTCCTGCAGCAATGTTGTTATGCATTCTCATGAAGATTGTGTGGAGTGAGATTAGGGCCGAGTTCTGGTTTACACGAACGTCTCCTATCATGTTGATATAAAAAACATAAGCTTTAACATGTTTTTAAATACAAAATCTACGACCTACCAAGACAATATATCGACTTTAAATTTGCAGAAAGCATTTTGATTGACAAAGTTAATTCCATAGATAGATAATTACCTGCTAAGAAGCACTTGACATTGGCATTGGACGCCGGTAAAATGCAATTGGCGGCATTATTTGTATCTTTTGGCAGCAAATTTGGAATGGTTGCATCTCCACCGGTTTTAAGCGTACCTGCAGAGAGATACAGCCTGTTCACAAACTCAGAATTTTGTTTGCATAATAGAAACAAAGATATTAATTCATTTAAATTTCTTTATTAATCCAATTGTAATAAATTGTAATATATATCAAAATCTAAAAGAAAATCTTCAGTGAAGGCTTTTATATTCGCATATCACTGTGTGACAAATCATGTACTTGCGGAGCGGAAAACAAAACAAGTTTTTTATGTTTTTTCTTTCTTACCTCCAGATAAAGTTCTAAGGGAGGTACTTGTCTGTTCGTCTGATCCATAGATTTGAGATCCATCTATGTAGTGAGTATTTTGATTTAGTTGCTGTCTTTGACCTGTATAATAATAATAATAATAATAATAATAATAATAATAATAATAATAATAATAATAATAATGTGATAATGAACGATAATAAATCAGCAACACCGATATTTTTGCCTGCCATTTTCTTCTCTAATAGTTCATAATCGTTGTAAATGTTAAAAACCATGGGAAGAATTGTAAATATTGTTAAAGGAGAGCAGAAATAAAATGTTTCCTTTTTGTATGTAATTCTCTATAAATGTTAATTAGGCTACAATGTATATAAATTAAACGTTGTAGGCGGGGACTGATTATATTGCGCGGAAGATACCATGATGAGTTTTTCCGAGTTTTGATAAGACGACATATCACGTGGTCCAGTGACATAATACTAGCCAGTCCCCGAATACAAACAGAAACATGGCGAGCGAGACAGACAGGAGACAGATCAGGGTTGCACATTTAAATGTTGAATCTGCTTCCTAGATATTTCATACCTATATATGTTGAATAATGTGTTAACAATGTGGTTAAGACCGTACATGAGAAACGCACAACATTAAGAAGACCATCATATTTTATATTTTGGAATTTAAAAATAGGCAGTGTAATGTAATTTGAAACCAATATTTATATATTGTGTGCTGTGATAAGGATTACGCGATGGTGCATAATGTAAAAGTTTAAAGTTTACCACAATGCATTAAATTCATTAAAGGAAGAACGAGGTTAAATCGTATTATATATAAATGACATGTTCATTACCTACCACAATATACACACACCATATTCATTACATACCACAATATACACACACCATCACCATCATAATCATCATCACCACCACCACCACCACCACCTAAGGACTATATCAGTCCTTGAGGAAATACATCCAATACTGAAAACACTGATACGCTGAGAAATAATACTGGATTCTGGACAAAGAATTAAGAATAGGGACGGAATCGTGTGTGAAACAATATCCATTATCGGGGAGGTGTACAAGACATTGAGAACGATTTTCATCGGTCTCAACTGAGTCTTGTTTTTCCAAGACCCAGTCTCGACGATCTTACAACAACCTGCCATTTGTTACGTAATTGCATTTATTCTACGAGACTGGTTACGATAACATAAAACTAAATGTGAATCAGCCAGGACGGTTTTTTGTCCAATATTTTAGTCCAATTTAAAGAGGCCATATCAAACATTTTCCATTTCTCTTGATAAAATGGAGGATCCTTGTTGTGAAACGAATGTGCGCCTGACATTGGTGTAATTACACGAGACCATAATTTAGTGATTCTTAAGCAAGTGTGTGATGAAATCTCATCATGTAATTCCCTATCTTAAAAGATAGCTACGTATGTCATGACCTTGTAACTGTACAATTCGTCGAGAGACTAGCAATGTGCATGTCTGTGTTTATGTTTTTGTGAGTGTGTTGCATGTTCAAAGAATGTTCTAATGAAAGATAATATTAAACTTGATTGTATCTAAACAGGATCTTACCGAGAGAACAATCCAGTTTCGGTGTTGGAAGGGCCCTGACAAAGTTCATACATGTTCTGTTGAACTGTGAATAGTGGGGGTCATCTGTTGGGATCTCAATGGGTAAGCATTTAGGTCGACTGTATAAATATAAAACACAAACTATATAAGAGACCTTGTTTGAAAGGAATCTGACGTAAATAACGTTCTCATTTATAAAAATATTATTTCGGTTTGATTTACTATGATGCGTTGCATAAGTCAGAGCATGCGCACACCCCAAAATACATATCCGTGTCATTTTATATTGATATGAACTTCAAAATAATCAGCCACAATACAGATAAAAACTATCGAAGAAAGATAGAAGATTTACTCACATTGTATTTTCTACTGTATTATCATATCCGTGCCATTTTATATGGATATAAATTTCAAAATAATCAGTCACAATAGAGATAAAAACAATAGAATAAAGATAGAAGATCTACTCACATTGTATTTACTAAAGTATTATCTAACAGTTATATTACAAGAGAAGCAGAAGAAGTAGACTCTCACGAGTAAATTATTGTATCTGGTCTATTATATAAATTGGTTTTGAAGTAAACCAAAACTAATCAGTGTATACAAATTTTAAGTACACTTTACAAAAAGAGTTAAAAAAAATATACAATAATAATTAAAATAAATGAAAACCTTTCTGGTTCGTTACTTCCACAACAGTCAAGGGCTGCTCCAAAGTTACCTGGAAGTAGATAAATAACTTAATAAATGAATAATCACTCACCTGAATATTACTCTACGGCGAATGGGGTATTATTAATTATTTTTATGAGACAGATTAACTGCAAATCTTTCATTCACATTAACATGATTCATGCGTGTAATATCGCGAAAAATAATATAATTATATGTATATGACCCTATGTATCTGATACAGTATTTTCACCGATGTGTGTGCGTATGTGTGTGCGTATGTGTGTGTGTGTGTGTGTGTGCGCGCGCGTAGGCCACGCGTTTGTAAAGTAGAAGGCCACGCAACACATTCCTGGGGTAGATGACTCGCTACAGATGTTAGCAAAGGTAAATAATGGCGTTGTAACCTCTGTACCACTTCTTTTAGAACATCGGTTCATCGGTAGTTTATTTGTAAATATGTTGTTATAGGTCGAGACATTATGAATGCCTTTATTAGTTATACATTTCTCGATACGTTCACATATTGGAACCCTTATCTAATATGCCTAATTTACAAACGGTTGTTGTTCATCACTATCCTTGTATCTGTATCTGAGCTGTTCCTCAAAGGTCGACGCTGAAGAATGGAGAATGACATTAAAGCAGCAAAACAACGTAGCTACAGTTGGGCAGGAAGCAGTACCTTTCATTGAATGGTTTCTATGCCAAAGGTTTTCAAAGCTGGTTCCACAGATTTAAAAGCGACAAAGCTTGTCCACGTCGAGCCTTTTACTTCGACGTTAGATTGACTTAATTCCAATCAATCACACTAAACACGAAGCATATACATAACGCACAGCAACAAACTGGAGGAGAGATCGGCTATGGATAACGTTTCAAAAATGTCAATGGCATCTAAGGTGATCGAGATTCGATTTTTATATATCGTGTTCCCGAAAAGATTAAATAAGTGCATGTTTCGTCACCAGGTAGCTCGTCATGGTTCTTTGGGTATTAAATATCTCGTTATGTAATTTTACACACACACAAACACATATACACACACGCATATACAGACACATACACAGACACCCATATCACACTGACTACTTTGAGCTGATAGCAGCGGTTCTAATCTATTTGCTTTGACCCTACATAGCGTCTGTGATAACGTAATGCCTAATCGTTGAGGATGACGGTTCTAAATCTGTTTAATCCCACCCAAGATGGTTCAGGTTCTTCTAAATTAAGAGACCACGAATTTCGTCACCAAAATTATCGCCAATTGTTTCTCAAAATGCATGTTCCCGGATATTAGTATTTTTCTGTTTCGTGTACTAAAGTCGTCTATTCCTTTTTTCGGAATGAAAATGTTAGCATCTAAGATGTGATACGTTTTCAGATGCAATATGGTAAGCTAGTAACGGGGATAACACTGCATGCATTGTAGGACTCACCCATCAAAAAGGGTCTTCCCTGTAAGTCAATCAGTCTAACCTAGGAATATATGTCTTACTGTATTGAGCTTTCAAAGCACAAACGTCACGACATCACTGCGGGACACACTTCTCGGCGATGTTGCCATTCATTGCTTATAAGAAGCAACACGGTTCTCTGTGATTCTAATGTAGATTTGAATCATGTAATGGCGAAAGAAATATGTTCGAAAAAGTCACTGCATTCAGTGGTAACGGTTTACACTCCATCGGACGTACGTTAATTTTTCACCTCCCGATATCTGTATTCTATATCATTTGTAGTAGCTCCTTAAAGTTCATACCAGAACGGGGACAAATTTCAGTCTTCTCAGTTATACTTTCCATTTCTCTAGCCATATATTGTATCCGTTTTGCTCATGCTATCTCGAGAATTACTCGAGCTTTGTATTGACTTTACTGATGGCATCCTAGCGCAAAGAGTCGGAATAGGAGTGTACGTAGTACACACCAAGCTTTTGTCTTGGGTTCGCTTGGAAAGCTCGATAAATGAGATTTGGTAGAAATTAATAACCTTTATCGCTCGACTGGCCTGGTGGTGAGACGTAACAAATAATGTATGATATACCTCTCCTAATGCCAAAGTGATAAGACAGCGTTTGTTTGAAATATTAAATGCAGACGTATTAGATGGGGGGGGGGGGCGATATAAACGGTGACGTCATATGATTAATCATATTCCGAAGGCATTGATTCACCCAGATGTCCAACAGTATCGCAAACATAGTGTTAGATCAGGTTCATCTCGAACAATTATAATGTTGTCAATATTACGGGTAGAAGGGCACTCTTAGGTCTTTATGAGTCAGATAGCAACGGTCACCTGGTAACATTGACTTCCGGTCATGTTTAGTATTTACAACCATTATATGATGTCATCTGTGTTACAGGTTCAAGGACACTCCTAGGGGTCCAGTACTGACAAATGTCGCATAAGGATGGGCTCTTGGTAACAGTGGTACGATTCAGTGTCTTCCATTTGCAAGTAATTAGTGTCACGCAGGTGTGCATAAATTCTCTCAAACTCAGAGTCAAGAAACCGCCCCAATTAACCACATCCAGAAGAGCCAGTCGGACTGTTCTAAATCTTAGACAGTCAAAATGAATGTCACGTCGAGGTGTCTATAATAAACAAACTCCATTAAAATTGTTCACATGCAACTCAGTAAGAATACATCAAGCGTGTAGATTCAATTACACTGATACGATAAAAGTAAGCGGGCAGTATAACCTATTATAGTATAACCTAAAGTATAATCAAGACCTTTATGACTGTTGTGACTCAAATGCTTCTTATCAAACTGGAAAACTTTACGTAAACGATTTTGTAAAATACTAAATAGTATTTAGTATAACAACCTACAGTGTTTACAGTGTATTTTGCAGCCAGTTGTAGAAGTTCACAAGCTATTATCGACCCTCAACTAAGCAATTAAACGTGACCGAAAGACCAGTAACCTTTGATTCTCTATTACATTTACTTCAGACAAATTTTAAAACACATGACATCTCCAAGCAGCAACAGTAGTATTAGTATTAGTAGAAGTACTAATATACTATTAATAATAATAATAATAATAATAATAATAATAATAATAATAATAATACCCGTAGACAAGGCATTGCGCTGAATATCGTGACTTAGAAACTGTCCAAATTCCATATTCATGTGGCTGAGGTCTGGCTCAAAGTGATCTTTAAGACTAGTCTGATGGAACTGTGAACTGATCTTTCGTGCCAAAGGCAGAGGTCCTCCCAACACGCTGGTTTGTCTAGGTTCATCGACGCCTAAAAGTAAAATTATTGATTGTAGAATAGTCTTCTAATCTTTTCGTTTAATTATGTGCTTCATTCAGTGTTAACTTTTAATTATTACCTTATTTATTAAAATCGTGCATGGTCCAGCAATTTGATTCCATACTGATTAAATTGGGGCCTTCATTTTCGTTTCATTTGTCAACATTATAATGTAAAATCACTTATAATTTTATCTATAAGTATAGCTTTTAGATACGGGAGATACAAGTGCAGAAAAAAAACAACACTATATTATCTCGCTAGTGAGTCCTACATGAACTAGGGTATGCAAAATGTGTATTAATCATACATTATTGGCACGGTTATTACCACATTCATTTTTAATATCAATATTGTTTTAAATACATAATTCAAAAACAATTATTATGTTTTATACAAGCATTTAGTTTGCATGACAAAACCAATTTTGAGAAAACTAAAACAATGAATGACATGTGTTCTCCTTCTTAGAATAATCAGCTACTCTTAATCCTAATTGTGAGAACGATTGACAGTAGACTATGTCTGAAGCGCAATCATCTGATTCTTATACACAAGTTTTTCTTTCGTCGCTTTACCTTTGCCACTGTAAAGCAATTGCCTGATAATTTTCTATTTGCTCGATATCACTATTTGAAGTCTGTTTTCCGTTGTTTTTTGTCGGCGTAGTTATTTATTCCCTATTAATTGAATATAATATTATATTAAATGTTGGTCAGTTTTGACGTAATCTGTTTATGAAAAAAAATACAATTCCATACCGTTATCATAAACTGCAGGTAGCATCCTCTCAAATGGAGTAAACGATCTGCCCCAGAGCGTATTGTTCAGATTATTACAAGAACCATCTATGGTCCTGTACCGGGAAGTTGCAGATCCGGTACAGTCTGGAACACTTGAGAAAGGACATCTTTCATCCAGAATGCCTACTCGCCTGGACAACTGCTGGTCTATACTTTGCCTTGGAATATTGAGCCTGTTGGTAGAAATGATTGAATTTCGCAATACAACTGCGACAATAAAAGATGAAATACCCACAGATAAGTGGGATATATTGGCACATACTCAAAATCCTGGCTCTATACGTTTGGGAGGGGGGGGGGACTTGTTAGGAACAAATGGTAAAGTCAGCGCCTGACCAAAATCCTCAGGAAAATAAAGCCTCCAATCATAAATAATTAATGACCATCACAAATTAAAAAATATATCTTAGAAGCTAAAGGGTTTCAACACCTCTCTCTCTCTCTCTCTCAAAAAGGGCATACAAGGATATACTGGATCAAATCATAAACTCCTTACAATAAAATGTAACAAGCTTGTTATGTATCATAAACAACTGTTTGAAAACCACACAAGCTTAACAAATCGAATACAAACAGACATACATCACATGTAATCAGTCTACCTACTTCCATTAGTCGCCGTTGACAACATTAAGGCGAGAAAAATCAGTCCTATTCTACATGAAGCACGCAAAGGGTGACCTTTTGTTTCAAGAAAGAGAGAGTAACTGTTGATTTAAAACAGGGATATATAAACACGGGGGAAATTATCAGAGGACGAATATATTCTTCTTCTAACTTATCAACTTAAGAAATTTTAATTTCTCTTAAGTTTATCGGAAATATTACACTTTTGCTTTGAATTAGTTAAAAACTTTCGTGCGTCACAACACTGGTCATATTTCAGTACAACATACTTAGCAATATAATTTGTTCTCAGCCATAAATTGATGGTATTTGTTACATGAAGTTTTCCTTACTCCAACAATAAATTGATTTTATATCTTCAGTGAAGTTCTTACTAATTACAGTACCAGAGGAATTCAGAAATAGCGTGTATCATATAATCAGTCAGTCACCATGAGCATCGTAACTCATTGTTTGCCATGCAAATTCAGTCTCTGATGTTAATTCAATTACCCTTGTCGCCTCCCATTCCTGTATGTCTTCCACCACATTTCATAAAACCTTAAAATCGCTTTGCAGCTTTTCAAATCGAATCACTACCAACCCATATCCAATTCAATATTTGGATCTTGGTGGACCGGTTAATTCGCTCTCTACGTTATAACAGGAAAGAACCTAATTCATTTCTTCTCTGGATATTTTATAAATATATTTTGTTTCCTTCGTTTGCAACGCCTTTGAAATGTTGAAGTATTAGCATTATGCTATCGTTTCTTCTTCTTCTTCTTCTTCTTCTTCTTCTTCTTCTTCTTCTTCTTCTTCTTCTTCTTCTTCTTCTTCTTCTTCTTCTTCTTCTTCTTCTTCTTCACTTTTAAGCAACTAAGATATTTCGTGTCAAAGAGAAAGAAAGAAACTGAGAGAGATCTATTCAATATCAATATAAATGCCATTATTGATTTGGCTCTTACTTTTCAACTGCATATTTCGTAACTCCGGAGAAAAGCTCTCCAACTGAAGCTATTTCAACTGCTTTAGCGCTGGTAAACATATGTGGCCCAAATAAATCCGTATTCCTCACACCTGCGTGATCAATACCTAATAATAATAATAATAATAATAATAATAATAATAATAATAATAATAATAATAATAATAATAATTATGCATTTACCGCAACCACAAGAGTATTATGTATGGATTTACATGTCATATTTTAGAACAATCAGATCTATATTTTCTCTCAAACCTTTTTAAAAGAATGATATATGTCTGTATTAAAGAATCATTTTAACCTGTTTTCTGGAATTTATACAGGTTTGTTGCCTTTATTATTTCTCTAGTTTTAATTTATATATATATATATATATATATATATATATATATATATATATATATATATATATATATATATATATATATATATATATATATATATATATGTATATATATATATAAAATGCACGACCTATTTTTTGCACGAGTATAATTTTATGATTATCGTATGTAGATAAGAAATGGCTTGAACTATCGACAGTTTTTCTACTAAAACAAGAACTGCATAGGCTATACGAAGCCTAACATTAATATAAACTATTCGATTACAGAATTTGAATATGGGTAGCTGGTTGTTTTCGTGCAAATGTTTGATTTCTTAACCACCATCGACAATATTTTATTTCTTTTTATATTAATGTTTTCAAGAACTCAAAAGTTACGCTACATATTGCCGAATATCTGCAATAAATGTCATTAATGATACAAGGTCAACAAATATTCCGGTACAAGACAAATATTTAATAAAACATTAATAATTGTTGATGACTGTTACCTAGAGAAGAATTATGCGCGAAATATGAGCCATGCTCAACATACCACTGTCGAAGAATGATTTCTCGATTCTGGCAGCTGCCTTGATTCTACCTTCTATGATTGGCAGCGATTCTGACACGGTCTTTAATAGCGTAGCGTCTTTAAGAATTTGCTGGTTAGGCGTTATTTCCACTGTCTGAAAAAGTGTTGTGTCGGAGTCTTCGGTAGGATTTATGACTTTGTCCAAAGTGTGTGATTTCGAACATGATAATAAAACCAAAACACCCAGTAAGGAATAGATTGCGTGATGTATTAATCTGAAATGAAGAAAGTGATATGATTGTGCGAGTTCATATGATTTGCAGCTATTCCTGAAGAATATATATACTGTATATATATATATATATATATATATATATATATATATATATATATATATATATATATATATATATATATATATATATATATATATATATATATATATATGTGTGTGTGTGTGTGTGTGAAATAACTAATTTGTTGGTATTAAATTAGACATGTAATGCATTCATATCATCAATGATATTTATTAAAGTAAAATCAGAGAAATATTATTTTTAGCTAAGGACTATCCCATCTCTTTGTCAAAAACAAAATCTAACAAAATTAAGGAAAACTTATTCAATTGTCTAGATAGAAAAAGACTAGAAATATGTCCATTTACTCAATGTTAATTTGAATTTACCGTTCTTCCATTTCAGGTCAGCTAGCAACTAAGTATCTTTACTGAATACTAATCAGACGTCTCCGAGGTGAGCGTTCACGAAATGTGGATACTGACTTGATTTGTACTTATATACTCTGTCAGGACGAATATATTCCACGAATTAGTCTCTTGTAATCAGGAAGAGTTTCGAAACAGGATTTGCAACATGTATGAAAAAATTAACAGGATCTGCCAGCAATATGCAAAGAAATCATGAAAGTCAAGCATTCATAAATTTTACTGTTCAATGACTTCCGTGTCTCGATTGTGCGATTCTTGTACAAACATGCTCTTACAAAAAGCACTCCCGGTCATTGAGAAATAGTGAACTTTTTATAGTTGAGACAAGTTTCCATTGCCAAACCTTACACATAAGCGTTATTAAGAACTCAGTTTTCGATCATAATACGCACGGTTAGCTTATGATATTTACGTTTATTCCTTCTTTTATCTTTGTATTTATTTGTGCTATATTTATAATATAGATTTGTATGGTCAAGTGATATATTTGCAGCGTATTATAACGTCTCCTAAACCAATATGTATTTTTAATATATTGTTTTCATTTTGTTCCAACACCTAAAATAACAAAATTCAGCTGTATCAAGAAATAATTTCGATATCGTCGAGCAGACATCATTGATAGCTACCTTGTCTATAATAATTTTTTTTTCTAGTGCACTCAGTACAAACTAGCATGTTAGGGAGTACACTTTTATTGATTGATCACGTCACAATTGCCCCCAAATCATTCGATGAATTGTTCTAAACATGTCAGATGTTGTATACATCAGGTAAACGTATGGTGACCGTTCTGTAGTCTGGTTCAAAATATAGTTTTAATAGTTTTATGTAAATTTGTCTTCTTATATTATATATGACAAATCCTTTGCGCGCACTTGTTACTGTGGGTGTTGTATGAAAAAATGTTATATATATATATATATATATATATATATATATATATATATATATATATATATATATATATATATATATATATATATATATATATATATATATATATCCTCTTGCATGTTGAAGAAAAATGCGTTGTTTAGTGATCATTTTCAGAAACCATGAAAATTTCCAGACTATTTAAGAGCTTTCCATCTACATGTATTTATCATTTACTGATGTTCCGTGTCATCCGACGGATACTAATGACCATATTTGTACTTGTTGTTGGATTACTAAAATGTATAGGCAAACATTCAGCTCAGAATGGAATTGAGAACTGAGAATTGCAACAAAAAAAACCTAGCATTATATCACTGATATAAAAAGCTTTGAGAATTATATAATTAATTATAGATTTTTTTGCTATTTAACTATTATGGTTTACAAGTTGGTGGAATAACTGTGAGTAGGTCCACTCTGCGTAAGAATTGAATAGATTGTTGCTAGTCACTAGGTTTGTTGTTTTGTGATCTGGTGATGGTAGCAATAGTAGTAGTAGTGATAGTAGTAGTAGTACTTGTTGTCATGTTATTCGTACTTTCGTTCATAACACTTGAAACTGATATTTCGAAAGGTTTTATTGCCATCGCTACGTTCGACGCCAAGCAACTGGGCAGACTGATTTCCTTCCATTATAGAGTTATATATAATAATTTGTGCAGACTTGTCTAATGCTCAAATGAACGTAACACAAATGTTAATTTACCTAGTCAGTAAATTTAAAAAGGTTAAGTGCAAGAACTCCACTGCAGCCAGTATATACGATGACAGCGGCATATTTGTAGAGGATTATGTGGGTATGATATATACATGTATGTGGACTTTCGTTCGGTAAATAATGTAACCAAAACACATCCAAAAATCATTTATGACCCGTGTGTTACTGATAAATCACAAATATCTCGTGATCAATGTGGAACGGACATATACATTTATATATAGTTTAGAATTTGTGGTAGATGTTTGTCCTATTGTATTATTACTTCAGATTTATTTACGAAAAAGAAAATATCATTTAATCGTATAGTACAAATGTGTTGTATACAATGTTTACTTTATTTGGATAGAAACATGTCTAGATATAGCTTTTATTGTACAGCAATGATATTAATTTTATTCAGATATGATTGAAGAAATAGAAATATAACCTCTTTCGTTTTCCGTATTCTGATTGGTTTTATAATCTGTTTATATTGGTTCATATTCCTTAATGAATATATTAATGTTTCTGTATATGTATTGTACACTCGTTTAAACCAATGTATAATTTATCAAGTTTTATAATTGTTGCTAATACGGATGATCTCTCTGTGTCTTATAATTGCTTATAGTACATACAAAAAAAAAACATATACTGCCAGTATTTTTTAAAATGAAACGGAATTTATATTTATATTGTCTAATCTGTTCAATGTATGGCTTTTATAGTATTGATTTGAATTCCTCAACTTGAGAAGCTGATTAAACTCCCTTATTAAAATAGCATGGCGCATTTTTATTTTCTCCTGATCAATTTTTCAGTCTACTGTAAAGAAAAAAAAACGTTTCTTCAACATTGTTTTCCATTTGAATTTGCACATTCTTTTTTGTTCTCTATGATAACAATATAAATAATGAAGAAAGCATACTCCATCATCGTTAATTTCCGTTATTACTAGTTCAATCTGTCAGTGTAGACGAACATTTACTGAACCTGACAACTTATATAGCTACATTTTACTGAGTGTATTTACTTTCGGTAACAAATTAAGTAACAAATCTGCCTAGTTTCATTTCAGCTTTAAATCGATAATAATATAATATTTTAAGAAACTTGTCGAATAGAATTTGTAAAATTCTTTTTTATTCAGTTTCATTCATAATTATTATACTTTTTATTGCTTAAAGACGAATCTGAGGATGATGAAATGTCACTTTTGAAATAATACATATTTGATTTAACCAAAGTCTGTATGAGATCTACACGTGAATACCTTCTTTGAATTAAACTTTCTGTGACAACTCTTACTTTTGGCAGAGTTTACTCTATTTAAAAAATGACTCAAAACACAGAATATTTTATAATCGTTCTTCATTCACAGATAGGATATCTGGTTTTATTACCTGAGTTATATATATATATATATATATATATATATATATATATATATATATATATATATATATATATATAACACATATATTTGATTATGTCTCTTTAGTATACATGATTAAGTTATAACTACTAAAATGGTTATATAGACACACATATTTTACACGCCCCCCCCCCGCCCCCATTTACTAAAAGTTTCAAAACACTCGTTCTACGTTTCCAGAACATTCATCTGTGTTAGTTTTAAAAGTTTCTGAGTTCAGAAGATATTGAAATGTTTGTCGTATAAAGATACTTCCTTCTTTCAAAATAGGTCCCCGGTAATTTCCCTCTTTAAACCTTCTAATTTATTCACTATATCGTTCCCTCGAAATATACCTGATTATTTAAATATTTTCTTTGAAATTAGCATCGTATCATTTTGCAAATAAATATTTATTAACTGTAGTTCCGATTTTAACACCTTGTATATTTATGCATTCAGTAGGCCAGGCCCGTACCTAGGATGGGGGGGGGGGGGGGGGGGCAACCATGGCACTTGTCAGGGGCCCGAGCTAGATAGGCACATATACACACATATTTGAAACACGAAAGGGGCCCGAACTCTGTCAGCTGCCTGGGGCCCAGAATTTCCTAGGTGCGGGCCTGAGTAGGCATCTGTTGTGCAAAAAAATAATTCATAATACAAGTCTTTTTCTTGCCTTATTAGCTTTAAATGACCATCTTTAGACATGACTATCTTTAGATGTTGTGATTTATTGCATCAATTACTAACGTTTTCCAATATACCTACCAATGTTTTGCTTTCATTAGAGTTCAACTGAATCATTTACATACAATTTTTTTGTGTATATGAGGGGAAACTGGTTTCTATCTCCAGTAGTGACGTCGCTCTTACGTAATACTTTTTTTTACTTCAGCGCACTGTATGTATTCTTGTGTTACTCGTGTACACCAAATATATCTGGTTATACCGGCTTCCTTAAGGTTACCATCTTTCTATGTGGAAATCTTTATGGGAAGTCTGTTGATGCTATGTTTAAGTAGGACCGTTCGATCGTTCAGTTTAGAATCTTTTGTACGATGCCATGACTTCTTCATTACCTTATCCCTATCGGATATTATCCCTCCTACATTGTCAATTTTTAGGTTTCTCCACAGCTGATTAATGTTAGTCATGATCCCCTTAATACCGTCTTTATGTTCGTGTTATCAAACTTTAAACAGGATGTCTCGAATGTGAGCACTCATCAAGTTTATTTTGTTCTTCGCGTACGAGTGTATAATAAATTATACTCACCTATCAGCTTATGAACTCCAATAAAGTACACTCATGTGTCCACGTATGACACATAACAAAACATACTCAATGATTGTTGAAAATTGTAAACAGTCTGTTTATCAATTGAATGTTGTTTTCGATGTTTCTTTTTCTCATCCATTATTAGCAATGTACGTGTCAAGGAAATGTTTTGCTCGATATATTGCGCTTTATTCCAAGCGTCACCTTCAGTGTCTCATTAAATAGGTAAGAATTCACATAGATTGTGTCACAAACGTATATGCAAATTTTTAGAACAAGTTGTCTTAAAACGCGAATATTAACTTTGATTTAATCATAATTAAGTTAACGTCTCTCTTAATGATCCTTTTGTCTCTTATTGTTTCACGTACAATGTAATTAAATTTAACGATATATTGCATTTGGAACGTACATATGAGAAAAAAGCTTTCTGATCAATTCCCCAAATGTAAACGGTACAAACTGTTCCTAGTAACTATAAACAATATTACTCATTGTTGTCATTGTGTCTGTTAAAAATTATCAAGTGAAAGAACAACTCAAGTTATAATATGTTACACACACACACACACACACACACACACACACACACATCTTACGTTCCGGAAAGTTCCTTTAGGAGTTCTGTTGTTACTGAATTATCCATCTTCCCGTGTTGTGTATATACATACCTTTTTGCCACAAAATTAAAATGAACACAAATAGCACGTTATATTGTTAAAGTAGCCGACGATTATGTTTGCTTGCTTGTATATATTGCCATCGTTGTTGGTCGCCAAATACACAGGGACATGAACTATACCTAAGTGTAATATTTGTTTGTAATGAGAACGAACTGTACATGAACCGGGCGAGCAACAGTTTGTAATTCTTTAAACAATACTTATTTCGGGTATTGCGACTCTCTGGTCTTAAATTATCTGAAATAAAAGAACAAAAAACCAGCAATCTTTGTAAAAGTCACCAAATACTTTATTTCCTAAGAATACAAAATTAATAATTACAAAGAGAACCTGCATTGTTGTGACTTAAATCCCAAATAGTTCAACAAGGTCCAGCACGAGTCCTAATTAATAAAGTTCTAATAAATTGAAACTGGAGTTTGAAACAAGGTGTTGATGTGCACGCAGTCTTGAATGTACTTATGTACTATTAATCTGAAATGTGATGATCTAACAATCTTCCAAATAAGCACAATAACATACTCCAAGATATGTCGGAATTCACTGTAATGCCAAGATAATGTGTCTAGGAATATCAATAATATCACGTGGTCTTATACTTATTTTCACTCAAATCAAATACTGACCACAACGATACAAACGATTCTGCGTTAATATCTTGCAGCAAGAATGAATAATTATTATATAATCAAGATTATTAAGACTAAGACACAATTACCATTTTCTGGATGTACTATGAACTAATATCATTTTCCATTCTAGACATTTGTAAATTCTTTGCAAGATAAGATATGTTACTAAAATTATAATAGGGATGTGGTAAGCATTAGGTAGGATAGATTTTTTTATTATTATAGAGAATGTCAATCTTCTGGACAGAGATGCAAATAAATACGTTTACTTATTTTGATAGTGATCATATGAGTTAACCCACGCTCTTAAAATAATATTAGTTGTGTATTATTGTTTTCAACCAAAAAAAAAAAAACGGTACTGGTCAGGTAGTCAATGGTCATGATTGCGGACATGCCCAAGTCCAAAATGCAATTAAATATAACATATAAATGAAGAGAAAAATAATAAAAAAACAATTAAATATACATAACACCTCACCTCATAAAGTGACAGTGTTATACCCTAAATCTTTCGTTAAACTACTAGGCGGGTACGTGCGGTACACGAATATCATCTCCCTCGACGTTCCTGATATTAATATTGCTATCCTTCAACAGCAATCGCCACCGTATTAATTTCTGAGCTTTTATTTTCCTCTTCTCGACTAATGAAAGGGTAATGCGATCACCGTATACCATAATTGGAAACGAACAATATACATATTAAACGAAGTGAATATTGTTTGTAATATCAGTGTACAGGCGATGAATGTAAACATGTACCGAATCGGTAACATTGACTTTTATGAGGATTGATCATGTGAAAATAAAACGAAAGGTGCGTTTAGAAAGAATATCAATATTGTAAACCTGAACCGGATGAAAGGTTTAGTCCCTTCCAAATGGAATACGGAACTGCACCGTTGGTACCAAAAAGGGATACCTAACTTACCAACTAATAATAATCTCACAGAGAATGCATGAACACACAAACAGTTACACTCTTGAAGAATTGAACGAACGTGTCAGGAACAGACTAACATCTACAGTTATTTTCTCAAAACGTTGTAGACGTCAAAACCAAGCATAATGTTAAAGACTGAAAGAACTTAATACAAACCGAAGAAGAGACAAATATACAAAGCAGCCACTAAAACGACTGGCACTGACATAATTATGGAAGAGAAACAGAGACGATATGCTTTAGAAGTTTCAAACTACATCTGCTAACATAAATATATCACAATGAAATGACTGCCTAAGTCAAATATATAACACTAAAGTCGTCTCTAGCTAAGGGGAAAAAAGAAGCGAATACGGAAGAATAAACAGAAATCTACACAAATGATGTGAACAAGAAATTGATGGCTTATGTATGGACCTCTTTACCCTTTTATATTACTTGTCGGGAAACATATTCAATTAAATACACGAGCCGATGGACATCGCACATTGGGTGTCAGATCGAATATCAGTATGGACAACATTTCGTCAGACTTTACAACTGCTCCGTCAATGCTGTTGGTTACGGATGATAAAAAATATTTGCCTCGTGCAGCCAAAAGTCAGACTAAACTTTGACAATAGTTGCAAGCATAATCGACGTACAAGTGACATAAACCGATTCGAGGTCATTTTCCAAGAAGTGCCAAGACGGTGGCATGAACCGGGGTTATATTAAAATTCGTTTTGAAACAAAGTCGTCGATACCTTCTGCTTTAACAAATATAATTAGGCAGTAATTTGGTCAACCTACTATATAAAAAAGTACTGTTAATATTAAAATATGTCACCATTGAAAATTCTGAAAGGAAACCAAAAATCGTTGAACGTTTCAAGCGAACCTTAAACGAAAGTATGTGGAAATGTAGTTTGCACCATCATACTCGAAAGTATATTGTTTGTCGAAAGCCTAAAATCAGTCATACCACGAAAGTACGGGACGCCATGTAGAATTGACTTCCCATAAACGAAGTTGTCAGTTGTTATGGAACATCTTTGAATGAATGCAAGAAGAAACACATTTTAAAACTGTGACATTTGTTTCGTGCTGTAAATATAATTAGACACTATTGCGAAATGATATTTGTTGGGTTAGAAGATAGGACTGTTTGTGACTCACCTGTATATAAAAACAGAATCCTCAACTAAGAAGAACAAGAACACTTGGACACAAATGACTAGTGCTATTACGAAAATGAACAACCCGATGCAGCGTGTGTGGCATTATAATTCCTGCAGGCTTTTTATTTCAATGCGCAATGATGATACGATATGGAATGTATTCAGCGAACAGTTTCTCGAGACACCAAAGAAACCAACAGACGTCAGCTCGTCGAGTAAAATTAACCTTACCCTGTCACATCGTATTAAATTGATTTTTTCCCCCACAACAGCCACTGTCCAATAAAGGTTCTTCAATCATCTTTGCAATTCCATGAGGATGCACAGACTTCACTCCCAAAACAAAATCCGACATCTACAGCAACAGAAAATTAAAGTATGTTCGATACAAGAACGAAATAAAGGACCTTTCTGTACTCCGATGTTGTTGAGTACGACGTGTTAGGCAGCGCATCCGCATTGTTGTTGAGAGTCATTCCTTTTCATTTGGAATCTTCAATAGATGCTGTCAATAAAAAAGTAGAAAATGCTAATCAGATTATTCATGAATTTGCACATCTCATTATCCTCCAATCAGTAAATTGTATTTTAACAAGGTGAATACTGACACAAAAGGAAGAAATGGGACAAAATATGATATTATCAAAGGGAAAGTCACGTCAAGTACCATTTTTGTAATCGGTTCTTGACGGAGTTTTAACTTATGTTTCCGGGGCCACGAGTGGCCGAGTGGTGTAAATCGTTTTTCGTTACGGATCACTGCCGTCTCACCTCTGTATGCGTGGGTTCGAGTCTAAGATTCGGCTAATGTAGTTATGCGATAAAGCTTACCAGTAGCTTCTCGTGGATCGATGATTCTTTCCGGGTGGTTTTTCTCGGGTTCTTCCTCCACCAATAATACTGGCCGCCATGTATAGCCTATCGTGTGCTGAAAAATGGTGTTAAACCCTAAAACAAAAAAAATAAAAAAAATAAAAACGTGTTTCCTCCTGTCTCGAGGAATAGTTTGGGCAACAAGGGCATGTTTTAGAGGGTATTATCAAATCGGTTTTTCCTAATGTGGCACCAAACTTGAAACATAGAAAATATGCATTGATCTAGACTGAAAGAAGTTATATTTGACCATACAGAAAATAATAGCTCTACTCGAGATATATGAAGAGACTTGTAATACATGTCCCAAGTATGATCACAATGTCAAATACAATCGTAGGAAGAAAGAACAGAGGAGAAATGCGAACAAGTCAAGTCAAGACACTCACATGGAAAGAACGTTCTAGAAATATTTTCATTTTTATTGACAAGTGAAATTCAAAAAAGTTTTGATTTCTGTATTATAATTTTTATTATCATTATCGTTTTTATTATTATTGATATTATCATTATTATTATTATTATTATTATTATTATTATTATTATTATTATTATTATTATAGACACAATTTGAGGGTTGGGAGGGTGTGATATTTGTCTGATATTGAGAAGTATCTCTTTTCTGAGAGTTATGGGTGATTTTTGAATAGATTGATCTTCCAACGGCGACTGCAGATGCCTTAAATTGTTTCCTTGCCTAAGTTCTGTTAGCCTTTGTTACGTGCTTAGGCTCGAATAAACAGTAACATAGAAAGAGTGAAAATAACAAGCTTTTAAAACTTAATAAATAGTTTATTGAGCACAAATATTTTCCCAAAAAGAAAATTAAACTTACGGTTGCAAAGGTCCTGGTAATAAAATGTCCAAATAATTCCAAGTTCGAATCCCAGCGAAGTATTCAAGATACTTTTTTTTATTCTTGTTAATAAAATTATATGAGCACAATTCTTTTCCAGATAAATAACAAAATAAATCCTCTTGAATCCAAACGAATTGAAATAATTTCCAATACAAGGTAACTGAAAACGACACAATTTAATATTCTAACAGCCCAAATTCTACTCATTAGTTCGATCGCAAAACATAATTTATAGATCTGTTTTTACGTAAACAAGAAAGGGGTCACATGATCTTCTAGAATCTCTTAGAACAAATTTACGTTCAAAAACTCGCTTACCCACCGTATGACCCAACTAATATAGAAAGATGTTTATACAAAACTCCATAATGTCCTTAGAACCAACCAATCATTTTAAAAGCTTGTTTACAACTCTAAAGCCATGTCAGAAATGAGGTCAACACCTGGTGTTTATTTTGTAAAGTACAGGTCACCCCCCCCCCCCCAATGAACGAATCTTAAACTTAAAATGCCAAATTTGAATCTAACAAACAAACCATAAAAATAAATATAAATGACTTATATCAAATATACGTAACAACTTGGGCAGATGTAATGTTTCGGAACTTGTGTAGTCTACACATTGTGCCATAACAATTTTAATTAGTTCCATTTTTCAGTTGTATTAATCACTTTTCTGAACAATTTTCAATTTCCTCCGAAGTCTTTAGCATCCTCTGAATTGTTAAATTATTTTAGTCCTGGTCATATATTTTAATTAATCCTCCTTTTGTATTTATTTTAGTCTCTTGTATCAATAGGTATTAGTTCTATCTAATGTTAATAAGTTTTTATTGTTGTAATCTCAACTAAATTTCATGACGTTAGTAGTTGTGTTATTACCGCTGTCACAGAATAGTATAAGTCCCATTATGTGTTAAATACGTGTACTCAAGTTTTTGTTTGGTGTACAACGATACTAGAGTCGAGGGTGTTTAATGTATATTGTGTCGTATTTCAAAATAGTAAGTTGGGACCATCCTATGCCGCACGTGCAAACTGCTTTCGATGAGAAGAACCGAATGCTTTTCAGTGCACAGACAATATCTGCGACTTAGCAAGGAATTTATGATATTAATGGAAGGGTACATTTTTAAAATATGTTTAGTACGGTAGGATTCTTATCGCGCTGGGTTAAGTTTACTTCTGAGATTTCTTGTTTTGTAATTATTGTGCCGGTAATGTAATCAGAATAACTTACCGTGCATAACGTTATTACGATTTTATGCCCGTGTCATATATAGTACACGATATTGAATATGTTTTCAGCTGTTCAGTGTATGGAATGTTCAGAATCTAGAGTGCCTGGTGTTGACCAGTGGTGTCTAGAGTTTAGAGTGTCGGGAGCGTCCTGAAAGTGTAGAGCTTCTCGAGTATTCCAAGTGGCTAGAGTCTCAGGAGCGATCCAAATTATCCGAGTGATCGAGGTCTACGTGGTGCAAGCTTTAAATCCAACCACAGGAATTAATTGTAGCAGCTGTGAAGCTGAATTAATTGCAGCAGCTGTGAAACTGAACTTTAGCAGACGTGAAATTGAAATAAAGTGTTCTGACGACGGAGTGTATCTCCTTGCATATAGTCTTGTAGCCGTGGGCTAATTTGGGGGTTCGTAAAACCCATTGTATCTTTCAGGATTGTTACGATAAGTTGTATATCTTTTGTTTCGTTTGCATAATTTCACTTTGAGTGAATTCATTTTACTGCATGAGTAACCTTCTACTATGTTTGCTAGCTGAGTAAACTATATCCATCTTTCCACCGTGTAATCGCTGTGAATCATTTACCCTTTTTATTTGTATTTTGTAAAGTAACCTGCTTTGTATTTTTCATTTTTACATTTGTGCGTTCGTAAGTTAATTAATACAATATTTTGATTAAATATACACGCACGTATTCGTAATCAATTGCTCATTCAAGTGACTGATTATTAAACTTTGTATTTATATAATTGTCAAAAGAGTCCTGTTTTGAATCCAAACACTTTCGTCACGGGTATTTTAATGTTGAGTTTACTCATTTTGTTTGTTAACTATTTATAAACATTGATACAATATATTTTAATTTTCTGACATCATTCGCGTCTATGGAGATAATGTAATACTCCATCTATAAATCTCGGACATGTTCATGCAGCCATTATACAGCATTCTGACCAACTGACTTCGTTTCTTAGTATTGGTGTTTAACAGGATTAAGCTTTGATGGTGATAGCGAGTGATTGTCTGTCTAGACCTTTGTTGTTAATACTCTTACCTTGTACACACACAGATACACACGGACACGCTCATACATTACATTCTATCCTTACACAAATATGTTTTTAGGTATGAATGTTATTTAATGGGTGTGATAGTTGCTCGGGAAGATTGCTTTTTCAGTAGGTGTGGGTAATGGTCAATAGCTGTGAGTACTAGTCAGTAAGTATTGGTACTGGTCAGTAACACTGTATATTGGTGAGTGGTAGTGGTGTTGGTCAGTGTGGGTAAGTGAAGGTCAGTATCAGCTTGTGTTGGTTAGGACGAGTGGGTGCGTTTCAGTATGTATGAGTGCTAGTCATTTACTGGTGTGATAGTTGGACAATACGAATGTGCACTGGTCAGTAAGAACTAGTTGTTGTTCAGTATATGTAGTTGCTAGTATATTTGGGTACTAGACTATTGATCTTGGTGTTTTACAGTTGACGCAAATGTTCTTCAATAGTGATACATGATGGGCCTAATTCTGATTAGTTGATGTAGTTTAAACATTATCTATTTTCTAAATATTATATTACTTTATCACAAAAAATCACATTATTGTGTCATAATATTAATTTTCCGTTGCGTTTTAAGTGACTCTTTCTACCTACATCTTTTAGTCCACTAAAATTAAATTTTTTACAATGGTTGATATATTTAAGTGAAAAAAGATTGCACCATTTATTCAATCTTAATTCCTGGAAAAGGATTTAAATCGAATGACAGTTTATGAATCATACAGCTTAGTAAAAAAGTTTAATAGATTGCTGAGTTTCGAGATTTATGCCTGCATCCGGCATGTGTTGATTCATAAATTTCGATTTTCTCATCTTCCGATATCTAAGTTTAGATCAGCCAATCACATCGTATTATTTCAATTTCCATTTTCTAAGTTTTCTTGAACAAAGAATTGATCAAAACATTGCATCACACTGAATAGTTTTCATCTATCTGCACAGAGATGTGATTTTCGCGCCAACTTGACAACGTAGAGGTTCTTAGAGGACCATTACATTTCCAGTTTTGAAATGTATCCAGAATGTTTAATTCATTTAGTATTCTCAAAGACGTTGATAAGGATTGGTTAGGATTCACGTAATACGTATGTAAGTTCCTCTAACATTTTCATTTTTGACTTTGCTAATTAAATTATATTTATAATTACATGATTGTTTAAAGTGTGAAACTAAAAGAACATTACAACAGTTGCATTCTAAATACATTTAGGTGAGCCTTTAAAACTCAGTTAAGATTATTTAGTATCAGAAATGTTCTGTATTAATACGTACAGAGAAATAATACATATGTTTGTTTGACCCATTGATTTGTTTGTGGCAGTTTTAGTACATACCTGTAACAATCTGAAAGAATTTTATATTTGGAAAGCTTTATAAATCGAGTATATTTTGCTCTCGATAAATATTCAAGTAATATTTAGTAATTCCTCAATGACGACTGTATTAATTAAGTTAGAACTATACGAAATATTTTTGTTTTCGATTTTGTATTATCTAAATAAGTTTTACTGAGATTGACATGAATGAGGTGGTTGTTTTAGTTCTCGATTTCATCTTAATTGACATCACTCTACGTGATATCATCACATTACAAACCATTTTTGTCTTGTATGAATAAGGTATATAAAGTTTGTTGGTGGGAAAAGGTATCATCATTATATTAGATTTATTTGTATGAGGTCTTTATTAAAACCGTTATACTTAAAACGAATCAATACAAGAAACAGTTAAATTATTAAGAAACAGGCAAATTAACTCCAGAAATGTTTTGATTGTAACATACTCTTAGGACTTTTAACTCTTTTTCAGTTTTCCTTTTCTTTCACTGAAGATTGACCTTATACAAATAATAGTTCTTATGGTTGAATTGTACATTTAGCCTTATACAAATATATGCATTTATCCACATAAAAAAGTAATTTTTATATTCTTCAAACTTCACTTTTACGATTATATTAGTGTCAACGCTCTTATTGTTTCCTTCAGTATTATCAACACTTTAGGTAAGATCTAAATTTGTGTTTGTTCAAACACTTTGATGGGAAGGTGGTGAAGGGTAACACATGTCACCGTAATAGAGTATATGTCAGTGGTCACTCAGCAGAAACGGTATAATTTGGACAGCCTACTGATTTTTAAAAATGAACTTGGAATAAATTAGTACGTGCAGCTGAGGCTTTTGTTTAATTTTGCGACCTATGTTGGATGTAAACTAGATATTCATTGAATTCCAGTGACTGCTTAATAATTTCTGGACATTCAATGAGTTTTCAGGACTGTATGGTATGTATACGATATTTTCATTACGGTATTTGTGTGTAATGTATACTAGTCATTCACTCACCATTATTAGAGCCATTTTTCGAGAAACAAATAGTAGACCCACATTTGTTAATTCACTTATTGTACGACAACAATAGAAACGGAACATAAATGAATAATGTTGAACAGGATATGGCATCATAAAAGTACGTTATAACTATGAAAAACGAAAGTATAGTAGATTGGGCAGGGTGTTATTGCGTATATAACTGTGACCGAGAATGGAAGAAGGAAAGATTAAACTATATCTCATTTGTTTGATCAGACAAGTTTATACATCATTATGTCCGCCGCGATTCAATAATTACAATGAGCATACCTAATGGTTGATATTTTTATTTAACCTTGTTTGCATGAAACAATGAGAAAAAGTAACAAGTCTCGAGGAGGATTTATTGTGTGTATAACCTTGGTAAGGGAGAAAACTCGTGTTCATTTTAATAGTATTACTCACAATAGATACCAAGAGTTAACATTCTTCGTTCGTTTTCTATGACAAATATAATTTCATATTACGTTCTTTTAAAAGCATGGTAGTGACTTCAACAGACGTTTGAAATAACAAGTTGAAAAAAGCTGCTCCTTTTTACTAAATACGGAATTGAACTTGATATAGATGTACAAATAGATACAAGCTGCTGTATCTAACGATATATACATCTACATTACGTTTAATGAAGTTGTAACACCTTGAACAACATAATACAAGATTCTTACCGCCAAACCTGAAGATCGCTACAAATAATTATGAATTTATAGCGATACACTGTATGACCTCTTCAGAATATTTTGCTGTCCACTGGGCCATTAGTTCATGCTGTGCCTCCTTGTCATTAACATGAGAAGTACCGGCAAGTTTTCTTGAGCGCCACTTACTTGTAATGCTCATCTAGAATGACCTTAAACTGCATCATATAGCTTGTGTCGTCTCCCTTCGCCTTCGAGTTATCGTCCTAAACGGGATTTCGTCATGCGTTTTGACTTTCATGTTGAGGCCGATAACATTCATAGCAACGAAAAGTTGACCTCATCAACGGTTCAGTTTAAGGTCATTCTAGATGTTGGTAACAAAATCAGCTGTAACATTGGACCATATCTGCCTGTAGAAAATCTTCAGAGCTGTTCCAGAGCCACAGGTCCAATTAGAGAGATGATCAATATGACATTCATTGTCCAAGCCAAGACAACATCTATGATATTACCACGGTACTCGCTGAATATAATGTAGGTGGCAGAGAGAGAGAGAGAGGGGCTCTGATCCACCAACTGTTGATCAATTTCAAAATGTTTCTGTTGGATGCCATTTTGTTGGAATCCGTCAGCAGCAGAATGTCCATGACACGAGGTACTAATTTCTAGCTAAAACGTTCCAGTGTCGCTCCGCACAATATGCGTCTTTGCATTAAAAAATCACGACACTTCTGCTTCGAGTATATGCTTCTCTAGCTCAGTTCCACGGTTGTCCGTTACATTGAGTCTAGGACATCTGCCCCCCCCCCCCGGACATTTCCCCCCTAGACTTGCCCCCCCCCCCCGACATATCCCCCCGGACATTTCCCCCCTGGACTTTTCCCCCCATCAAATAGGACTTTCTCCCCCCCCCCAGTCATTCCCACCCCATTATCTTAAAACTTAATTCATATTTAATTATAAAAACTTATATTAAGTTATGTTAAAAGAAAAAGGTTATTTGAAATAAAGATAACAAGATTTGTAACAAGAAAACCGAGTTTGGGATTTCCGGATTAACAACAAAACACTATTGATGGTAATGCAAATACAATATTTAATGATATATGAAAATAAGGAAATAAGTATGACTGATACGTGCGTGTATGGGTCCAAATATTGGTCGAATTAACATAATTAGCACGATCCTACTAATGCAACAAATACAAATGCAATCACATTGTCATATACGGTACCAGGACAAAAAAAAAAACGAACGATTCATGGTATATCACAAAATGAAAATACGATTTTCAGAATAGCAAACCAAATGATGTTTTCACTCAAAATAGCGAATTGATAGTTTACTCACTCAAAATAGTGAACTGACATTTCATTCATTCAAAATAGTGAACTGATATCAACAAAGCAGATATCTCAAGATATCTATTCACCTCGAAATACACACACACGCACAACACAGCACAGCACTGAACACGTAGTAAGTGTTAAAGAAAGTTAACATTTTCACATATTAAAAAAATGTATTGTTTAAAAGGTAATGTTGTAAGCAATTGCTTTTAAGTATTCTATGGTGTCACGATTGTCGAAGTCGGCGACTGTGTTTGCGATTTTCGAAGTCTTTGTACTTCTTCTTTGGTTGTTCATGCAAATGTCCACCGAAGATCTGATTTAGGTTGATATTATTTAAGCTCTGTTCACGTTTCAGAATCTGAAGGAAGCTCCAGATATTTGGATGATGACAGGAAACTGCGGACTGCATATTTCTATGCCAACCTTCCACAGCATTGT
This sequence comes from Unio pictorum, assembly GCA_030141615.1. NCBI lineage: Eukaryota > Metazoa > Mollusca > Bivalvia > Unionida > Unionidae > Unio > Unio pictorum. Next base: position 27,602,868 of record JARLTB010000113.1, on the reverse strand, counting down.
TTGTTCTGGGCAAACTGTTGGCAACACGTGAATGCACACTCCAAATGCTTTTATCGAACACCTCTACTACACGGCGATTACGACGGAGACGACCAATGTAGTTGTCCTCAAAATAATCCATGACAGTGGCAAACTCCTCTGACAACGATTCCTGAAGTGTTTCGAACGATTCGATTACCTTTTCGCTTGGAACGAATGCTAACGCAGCAGTCATCCGAATTGACAAGGCAAAATCTTCATCATTCTGGTATCGATCCTACAGTCCAACAGATTGAACTTTTCTGAATATATTTTGTGCAAGATGGAAGAAGCAGCCATGTATTTCAACGTTTACAAAACACTAGGTGGCTGCATTAATTGCAGCCTTTTCTAAATCCGTCGTAATTGTTGTTGGATGAACTTGAGGCTGCAGCACTTTGATTTCTTCAAATAAACGACAGCAAGTAACCTGTATTTTTTTTTTTTTGGTAGGAGAACATACAAGCACGGAACAATTGATCCAGTTACAAGTGCTTGTACTGTATATAATTGAAAAAACAGTTCAGGTACCACCTTGAAGGTTCCATCCATGAACCAATGCTGTGAATCTTTAATCAAATTTAGTGTGCGTTCTGTTCCTAAAATCAAGATTCGGTTGGGGTCATCACATCCGCTGTCGTAGAGTAGAAAATTTTCTCCATCAGCCAAACTCTTGTATTCTTCTGGAATTTCAAATGTGCGGTCGACTGGAAGAGGGTGAACTGCATTCTTCTTCTGTTTAACTCTTCTGATGTTTATCCGTAGATGTCGAATTGGCACCATCTGAACAGCAGCTTGCTGGCTTAGTTGCTGCAATTCTTAACCAGAATTTGTTGCGGTGTTTCTTCAGTTTCCTCTGCTTTTCGTTTGATACTTGCCCGGACAGTCAAAACCTCACAATGAACTGAATCAGCAGTATGAGTGTGCTCATGCAGGTAACTAACTACTGACAGATCTTCATTTAATTTAACTTTTGCCCTACATTCACTTGTATTTTTTCCTGCACCTCGACGACGCTCACACTCATAACTTATAACATTGTTTGCTAAGCTTTTTTGTTTAACATAAACAAAACCATTTAACACAACTTTATTTTTTCCTCGAATACTCGCAACAGTTTCCAACTCCATCTCATGGGCTTTTCAAAAATGTATTGGTTTAAATTGTTTGGAGTTTATATAGATACAGAACAAGTAAGACAAACCCATCTTTACAGTGCATTGTTACATCATAATCCGCTTATGTTGACATCTGGCCTGAATACTGTACTGAAACAACTACAATTAATTGAATGATGGCAAATCCTTCTGTTGTTTATCTTAAATATACCAAATATGCACAATAAATAAAGGTTAGACTGAAGCCTCTTCATACTTCAAAGAAACCTCCTGTTCTACAGTGAGTAAAAGCATGATTGTATGAGAGAGAGAGAGAGAGAGAGAGAGAGAGAGGTCAGGAAAGTAGATATTTTAATTTGATAATGCGTTTATTTCAGGTGACAACAGTCATACCTATGCACTAACGGTGATGCGAGGTGCGAGTACACATCAAAGCTAAATGTTACTATATATAAATAAAGTAGTATAAAGATAATGGGGGGGGAATGACTGGTGGGGAAAGTCCTATTTGATGGGGGGAAGTCCAGAGGGAGATGTTCGGAGGGGGGATATGTCGGGGGGGGGGGGGAGTCCGGGGGGGGGGAATGTCCAGGGGGAGATGTCCTGATACCCGTTACATTCCCTTTAGCTCTTAGCTGGTGCGCCACCAAGTTCGGCATGGTCAAGGGCTACAACCTGCACCTGGCCGCTGAGATAGAACTGGTATTGAGGATCGCTGATGAACCAATCTCACCATTCAGCGCGTCATCATATTCACTTTGGGCTATCTGTTCTGTTCGAATAAGTTCGTTCAAGATAATGTTAGTTGACATTGCTTAATGCAAAATAATCAATCAATATTACTTTCTCCGGACACTGCGGACTACAGCATAATATCCGAAAGTGAACCCACGAAAAACATCTTCGCTACAAAAATAAAGTTGGATTCGTGCATACTAATCAAGCCAAACCATGATGCACATTACATTTATTCTAGTGTCTGCGAGTATTCTGACATGCTCTATCAGGCGCAACATTTGTTTCTTCTAGCTTCACTTTACTAATATAAACGCATCCTAGCCCTCTTTGGATGCTAAACAACTAAGTGTTCCTTCCTTTTTTCCGCATTGTTCGCATTATATGTCACTAGTGGAATTATGCTCCTTTTAATCTTATGTTCTCAACCAAATAGTACCATTAGACAGAATCATAATATGAATCGAATGACGTGATAAGGCATTTGTTTTCCAGAGCAGACAGTCGCATCATTGTTGCATACGATACCTTTCCAAAGGTGACTTATTGTTAACTTCCAGTTTATCCCCGTAATTTGTTTACTCTTTTTACTACCCCACTCATCTGAACCTATTGCGTCACACTATACTAATAATAATGAGGTAGTGGAGTGTGGGACTAGTTTCATATCTTTACAAGTGTACTGGATTGTATTAGAAGGTTATGAAACATGACATAAATACAAAAGGAAATGGATTCGTATAGTGGCTACTTTAAAATCAAGTGATTATAGAGAATCAGACGGACGATATGATTGCCATAAAGATCTTTCAATGAGTATCAAATGAGACTAGCCTTTGTACTTATTTATATAGTTATGAAATATGCATTTGGTACAGTTGAAGGATAAAGTGCACGATAATTCTGCCTTATCATTTATATAGTGTTAGGACATCATGTGAAGTGTTTAGAAACGTTTTGTTGATTTCAGCCATAGTAAAATATAAACATGATCTGAAAATATGAACTTCCATTGGTGCATGGGGGTTAAAAATATGATCAGAAGCTCAGTGTATGCAAGTCTTATATGTGAGCAGTTATATTAAGTGGAATAATTAACGGCTTTCATCTAACAAAGTATTTTTTTAAAAACTTTTAGAACCACTGTTGTGATGGATAGAATAACATATAAATGAGTGGTAACTTGGGAAAGCGTTCCTACATCGAGTAATCGAGACTTTCGAGAATTTATTTGCCTTCATGCTTGTGCGCGATTCGACAACATCAACGTTTTGAATGTCTAAGATAGGTCGAGGACAAACGAGTGATCTTAAGTCTCAAGGCACTGAGATGCAATACAAAGTTTCATATGTTTTGTTTCATAATCAAATTGAATATTTGCGAAATCTTCAAATTCATGTCGTCACGTTTAGACGCAATCCTTATTTCTATTTTGCGAGCTGTGTTTATCGACCAAATCTTACAGTGGTGCACATTCATTCTCAATTTAGGAAACTAGTAGTTAAAGCTCACCAAAGATAATTACAATACATACTTGCTTGTCGAAGTTCATCTGTATCGAATACTCAACGTGCGTCTTCATTAAATAAAGATAATTACAATAAACCTTGCTTGTCAAAGTTCATCTGTATCGAATAATCAAAGTGCGTCTTCATTAAATAAAGAGAATTACAATAAACTTTGCTTGTCGAAGTTCATCTGTATCGAATACTCAAAGTGCGTCTTCATTAAATAAAGATAATTACAATAAACTTTGTTTGTCGAGGTTCATATGTATCGAATACTCAAAGTGCGTCTTCATTAAATAAAGTAGTGCGCATATACCGTTGCACAAATGAAAGACCGGACACTCTAACGAGAAAGTAGTATTCACTTGAATTCATTGCATGAGAACTTTGGTCTCAGTTTGCCTACAAGTCTGCCATGGATCAATCGTAAGGGCAGGTGGCAAAGAAATCTCAGTTAGGATGATGTTTGCTGACTGCTGAAGGGTTCTTGTATTATATCATTAAAGGCAAACAGATTATATAGTGGATTAACCCTAATTAGTGCAAAAGTTAAATGCTTGATGTCAATAAGTTAGCTGTAAAATATATCCAGTATATGTGTTATGTCTTTTAAGTAGAACTTATTTTTTGGTGTGGAATTATATTCCCTATGTGAATAGTGGATCAGCAACATTAGAAAGATGTTCGTATAAGGATACAATGTGGTGAAACACTTTTCAACGGTTTTAGAGAAAAACTTAATTTGGAATATTTCGAGTTTTTGAGTGGTGGCAATATTACTCAGTGGATTGGTATAAATGAAAGACATGTATCCAATATATTTGACTTTTGAGTCTTTGTCACACTCTGTATCTGTTTGTTGAAAAACGTTATTTTTTGTTTTTTATGGTGTTTCTAAGCGTTTGCCATATTTTCTGGACAGTGCTATCGTTTGTATAAAATCTTTATGCCATTTGTACCCGATGATTTCTCATATTTGGGCAAATATAAATCAAGATTGTGTAATGACAAGAAACGGTAAGATGATGTGTTTTTATGTTTAGTAACAACGTTTTTTTTTAAACTGAGGTACGTCATAATTTGCACAACTTTCAAAGGGCCTTCCGACTGGGTGCATTGTCAAATATAGTTAAATCATAGTATTCGTTGCATGTTATTTAAATGATATGCTGCATTAAGAACTGCAACCAAGTACATTTGATATTAGATTAACATTTCTGTGCAATCCTAAAAGGCCAGTATATCATAACACTTCGGTGCAATTAGTTTCAATCCTGTTCAGCAGTTTATTGAAAAATAGCCTTTACAATTTTGTATAGTTTTAGAAATAGCAGACATATTTGATCGCGAATCGCCATCATCTGTAAGTAAAAGAGACCGAAATGACATCTGGGAAGGTGGGGAAGCGCCAATCCCCAGTCGTTGATAAATTGTTGAAACGAAATTATATTTTAGTAATGGTGCATCTGCATCATTAGTACCAGATTTACTGGACTTTACCATTTTGCTCTCTGTTAAGTCTATTTGAAATATTTTTTCATGGTCTTTGAGAAGTTAAAATGTCATTATTTGAAGGACAACGGAATATGCACGACTAATGACGGATTATTCGGATTCGTCTGCTATGAATTATGAAATGCATCGTATATTGCCAACTTCCAGCGATAATCCTTCCTTCATTACATGAGACAGTTTTCTACATCTTTCTTGAAAAATTACAAAAATGAACTGAACATCTCAACACAATCTATCTTAAGTTAAAATGTTAAATATTGCTATTAATGGCATATAAAACAGTATAAAACATTTTACAGTACAAGCATATTTTATTGTAGAAAAACATTTCACAATAGATTATTTGCATCAATTATTAAAACTATATGGTCGAAACATAATACAATTCGCATATCTAGCAAACCAAATGACAAATAATGTTTAATAAATATAATTGTAGATCTAAACGGTTCTCTTAAGAGAAGCACTTATTTGTAAAATTTTAAATTCATTGCCCCATTTATAGCGTTAGACAATACTGAGCAATAGGTGTGAGTAATCATTTTATATCATACCTACGATCATATAGATTGATTAGTCCTATGTTTCATTAATTGTCATCAAGTTTAATTTAAGCATTTCTTCGTTACTGTCAAGTGGAAATTTTAAGCAGCACTTAGACTCTCGTCTACATTCTGTAATACATTTTGAGACGCAATCTTCTGGAGTGCACTCTGAGCCATTTGTAGATCAACAACACCATTACTTTTGTGTTGCACATCTAGGATTGACTTAAAACTCTGTATTTCGGCCTTGATCCTTGGTAGGTCCACGTTGCTCACAGAACCACACATTTGTATTTCAAAAGCATCTCCGGTACAAACATCAGCAGCGCATGGTTTTTGCTGTCTGCACGTGCGCAACCTGAACTGGATGAAGTTGTCGCATGGTGTCCATTGTCCCCAGGCAGACCATCCACACTTCCATTTGTTGTAATCGATTGCAGAGACACCACTGCATGGCATTGTGGGGTTACTAGGAAGAAACAAGATGTTTTTAGGGCACATGAGCAATAATGCTTTGTACAGGTACTCGTCCAAACACGTGCAAAAGAATAGATTCTGTAAATTGGTGACTTTATAATCTTTAGCACTGATTTATGTTAGTTTACTTGGTTCCATTCCGAGAATATAAGCCCTTACTGCGAGTAAACCCTATCTTGTTTTGTCATCATGGCCCATGTCCTTTCAACTAGAAGCTAATCTCTACCGGATGGACATTAACCATAACTATAGGCATTCCTGCATAGCCGAGATATTGGCAAGGAGATTCGAGAATTCTCTTGGCTGTAAAATTACCTAATCCCTGGATTCATTCGAGAAACATTAAGGTATATATAATTCATTGTATAAACAACTCAGAGCTAACGGTGCTTTCTCTTGACCAAACAGGGGGATATGAAACGTAAAAAAGATGATATTATCAATTTCGGATTTAAACTTTATTTCACAATTATCTTTATATTTCTGCAATTCTGCAATTCTCCTAGTTTAGAAACGAATTATACCTAACCAAAGTAAAATAACATACCTTGCGCTTATGGTTTTGATGAAGGCTTTTGTCGGGATGGACGTTATTCCTGTATTTCTGCAAACGATTTTTGACAGGGTTGCTTTTCGAATTTCAGCTAATTGCTCTAGAAGAAATAAGACGAAACGCGTGATTACTATGGATGTGATGAGAAATTAGTAAAATCAATTGGACATTTAAAGGACATGTATGTACTAAATCTATAGCTAGCTAGAAATCTGTGTACCCAGCAGCATGACAATACACAACGTCATTTGCTAGTTAAACAAAATGAATCTCATTACCTAATACTCTGTCGCCCAAGTTAAGATCATTTTCATTCCGATTTAGAAAATACAAAATTTAGCACACATGAACAGATTTCTTCATTATTTAAAGCTGCAAATGTATTGAAGGTATATGGCTCCGTCTACAATGTCTTTATTATGTTCTTGAATTCTTTCTGCAACATATTGTTTGTTAATGACATGTAACTAAGTAGTAGATATCATTCATAAAATCTTTACGTCTCGCCAATGCTAAGAATTTAAGTTAGTTTTTGGAAACTATTTTTTGGGGATGGAATGCTTATATGTGTTACTCACAAGATAATGTTCCTCATAAGTACAATATAATAACTAAAATTAAAAGACAACCAAGAAGAAACTTTTCCGTAATTTTGCATACGAATTTACCAATTGCATCAAACCCTTATTGAAATATCAGTGGCTAGTCTGGGAGAACAATGTCAATTAACAAATGTAGCTACGGATATGGATTAGGCAAAGAATTAGCATTTTGTTACAAACATCCTCATAGAAAAACGTGATGCAACTTCAAAACGAAATTTATAAACAAATGGTACATGCCCTCGGAAGATGAAGCTTTGTTGACAACATTTCTCTAACGTGTTGCTGACTTGCTCATATAGATTCGTGCTTGTTCATACAGTTAAACATGCTTAAGCTTTCTTAAATCCTGCGTGTTTTCAATGATAAATCAGATTCTTAGTTGTGTTAAATACCGACAGAACATAACGAAGGAGATGACTGGTTATATATCTATAAAGGTTTGGTGATTTGACAAATGTGATGCAGTTTTATTTATTAAAACAGACAAACACAGTTTATACTTTATATTAAACGGAAATGTTTAGATTAAAACAGCAACGTAAATTAGTCTATGCACAAAACACTTTAACCTTTTAGCTGATCATACTTTATTGCTGTTAATAAATATAATCATCGAGCCATGAAAAGTACACTGATATTTAATTCACAAAGAGTAAACACTTCTTGCGGTTTGGTTCTGAATATATGTTTGAGGTCTTCGTCAACGTTCGGTCTCTTGAGTCAATTTCCGTTGCAGATATACATAAAATACATAAAAAATATATTTTGCCGAAAATTAAATCAGCCATGGTCATGTGTCGCATTGTCCCTGTTAAACATTGTTGCTTTTTGTCTCTGATGTCTACCTGATACAGACTACAACTCTTAGTTTACGTCGACTATGTGACAGTTTTAGCATCACTTCTTATGACTGTATACAATCTCAGGCAGGTTTCAATTTAATTGAACAAAATTAATGGTATTCTGAGATATTCGTGTTTTCGCCGCTGCTCTGCATGCGTGCCAAGACTAAACTTCAAACATAACTAATGCTAAATAAATAGTAGCACACCTATACGCAAGTTCATCTTAAAGATATTACGATTTGTTTGACGGGAAAATTGTTCAATGAACGCAAGTCTTCATTTATATTCAGTTACTTTCTCAAACTCTGTTTATACGTAGAAATATTTAGCTTAGTAAAACATTTAAAGATTTAGGAAATGTGAAATCCACAAAAAACAAACCACTCTAATGCTATTCAACTTACCAGGTGTGAAAGCTTGGTCACCAGAGTTTTCATAGTAGTATCTATCTCCCTTTTTCAAGGCTTCGAATTGCTTGGCAATAATACAGGCAAATGTTGGGCCAATCTTGCCTCCAGCAACAGGTTTCTCAGAAACTCCCGCAGAATACAGGTCAATATCAAAGGAACTCCTAGAAAATGAATGTCTAACTAAATCAGACCAGATCTTTCTTTACGGTACGTCGACTACAGAATGCATTTATATATCATGCAATTTGTATACAGGTATAAAACAGACACCGCGGCATCTTTGATCAATAAAAAACTACATGCAATTTGCTAAATTTGGTTAAACCGATAGTCGAGTGGATACGCTCAGAAAAGGGTTGGAATAGGTTTGAGTCCAAAAATCAATGATGTGATAGAACTGGTGTTTATGGGTGTTTCAGAAAACTTAGTTCCAAGATCGACCACGACTAAGTTCTTATAGACATTCCTGACCGCAGATAAGAAAATGAAGTAATGTTTTTCTTACTTGTCTATGAATTGGTCCCAATACACATAAATCTGTTTAAAAGTATTAACGCTACCACATTTTTAAGTTAGTCATATAGCAAAACAAAAGCGGTGCTCGCATGTTAAAATGTGTATGTGTGTGTGTGTGATGTGGATTTTTTATGTAGCATTAACAATCATATAGCTACCATGTCTGCAGTGTGGCAGTTTATATGGATGTCTATCACTGGGGGATGATGCCTCAGACATGTTGCATGATGTCCCACCCAGACATATTATCCTGACACCAGGCCGACCAGTCCTAATACTAACCTCTTAATGCCGAACGCCAAGCGAGGTAGCTGTTAGTACCATTTTTGTAAGAATTTGATATAACTCGGCCGGGGGTCAAAATTATGTGTAAAGTAATTCTACCAATGGGTACCCTTTAAGCATGTGTGAATACATTATTTCAACGTGTAATTTATGTGATGTTCCCTAGTTAAGATCTTTAAAGACAAGTATGGTGCTTGACACTATACCATAGATACAAAATGATAAACAAAGAATCATCAATTCATAGGTAAAGTAAATTAAACAGAAAAGCATATTTACACAGTCAGATAGGAATTTCTAAATTAATTTTAGTTTCTTTTTTATATCACTTTTAAACTAACTTACTGGTACAAAGCACCAAGTGCAGTCCAGACGGAGGGATCGTGGACGTTGCTGCTAACATCACATACTGCCTTGATAAGCTGGTAGAACGGGATCCCGTGATCTCTTCCCCTCTGGATGTTAATAGCTGCTAAATCGCCGCCAAACCCGGGCTGACGTTCAAACAAATGGCGTGTAAGCTGGTTGCTCAGGCGCTCATCAACCTGCAAAAGTGCAACATTGATAAATCCGGTTTTTTCTAAATGTATTTTACATTGATGTAAATCAGTTCTGTGAATCAGAGATACGTATAGCGATTTGCAACAGATTTCTATACTAGAAAGATCTCCTAACATTTATAAGTGCTTTCAAAGAATAGTGCGGATGTTTATACTGGATACACCATCGCATAGATAAATAGGATACACTATCAAACTGTCTGATATACATTGTTCGCGATATATTCATGCTATTATTATTATTCTCCGTATTTATAGCTCAAAGCGCTTAACAGTTCGTACACAAGAATCATAAGGTCACAATATTTTCAAATATTAAAGGCGTTAAACGTAAATCTGGACAGTATAAATTAAAAGATACATGGAATTTAATGCCTTAAGAAAGTATTCTACCTTTTGAGAATTAGATTCCATGAGACCTTTTGCGATGCTATTAACCCCTCCACTCGCATCGTATAATGAAGAAGGATTGAGAAAGACATCTTTGAAATATTTGTCTTCGTTGTTGTATTTGAGAGAATCGTGGACCTGGCTGTGGCCAAATCTAAAGGCGGCAGTAGAAAATTCATTTTTGATAGCAGGATTCACGGTGTTTGTGTACCCGTTGAAGTATCCATTTGTGAGCGGTTTCAGGCCATACGTATTCATGATGGCGTCACCAAGGATTTCGGGAAGGTA